>APFE030147189.1:323630-345648 GCA_000404065.3 Pinus taeda
ACCACATTAGCTGATTCGAAACGTCGACCCAATCCTTACAATGTGATTAATCTGGAAGACAATTTTCTAAAAAATTTAAAGTATAAAAAATAAACTTTTAAAAAAAATTGTTGATGCTGCATGAACACTTTTCAAAATCAAGATGAAAATCAGTAACGTTTAAAAAAAAAATGTTCATACTTGATACATAAGAAAATTTAAAATGGTAAAAATATGCTAAAAAAGTGTACTATGGCATCACCACTTTTCAAAATCGGGTGATTTTTTGCTACCTCAAAAAAACAGGTACCAGTTCATTTTCTCGTTTGATCGGTAACTAGGTTAAAATGCAACTTATTACTTATAACCATTTTTTGTTACAATACCACGGGTAAATCCCATGGGTGAATGAATACCATGGGAGGATGTTACAATACCATGGGTGGATGTTACAATACCATGGGTGAATGAATACCATGGTTGTACGCCACTTACAATACCATGATGGATAAATACCATGGTTAAATTCCATGGGTGGATGAATACCATGTATTGATGCTATTTTCTATTCGGATTATCCCTCCCTCCTTAAAAAGAAATGGTCCCCATTTCGTGAAGTTCCCTCCTCCAAAGCCTTTGTTGAGTATGAAGAGCCATTGAAGAAGGGCTTTATGTGGTTAACCCATAACCATGATTAACGAAGATTTGATGATAGAGATACCCTGTAATGCTTGTGACCAACTGTGATACTGACAATGTCCAGTCCAGCAAATGGACTTCGATGAAGCGTGGGCTTGTGGATGACCCATAACCATGATGAATGAAGATCCAAGGATAGAGATACCCTGTAATTCTTGTGACCAACTATGATACTGACAGTGTGCGACCTAGCAAATGTTCTTCGACGAACTGTGGGTTTGTGTATGACCCATAGCCATGACAAACAAATATCCGAGGATAGAGATACCCTGTAATGCTGGTGACCAACTATGATACTAACAATGTGCAGCCTAGCAAATGGACATCGATGACAATGATTTTGTGCGGTTAACCCATAACCATGATGTTGATTATTGATGAAGTAGCAGGTGCCTACATAGCCTACGGTGGGAGGTCACATCTCCAAAGAACCCAAACTAGATGCTGCTATGTTGAAACTGATGAATGTGAAGTAGGTGCCTACTAAAACGGGGTGGGAGGGCACGTACCCAAAGTGAACCTGCTCCGAATGCTGCTCCAGATTTCAAATGGACATAACTCGGTCAATATAACTCATAATATTTATTATAACCTGTTTTTGGAAACATAATGACCATTATGCATCTTCCCATGTGTTGGAAACCCTTATCTTTACACTCTGGATTTGCAGTGCAACTGTTTCTCCGTCACAAAAGTTCTGAAAAAAAATAGTTCATTTTAGATCAGCAATATGTCCCACACCTGAACTCCAATTCAACCCTTTTTTTTAGAATTAGGTGATTTTTCAAGAGGAGCTCAGATATGCAATCATCGTTTTGAAATTCTTCACAAAAACTACAAAAATGATAGAAGATCTATCGTCCATGAATTATTGTTAGAAACATTTCTACAACATAACCAATTTTAAATCAGTGATATCTCCCTCATTTGGACTCCGACTTGACCAATTTGTTTTACAATAGGTCCAAAATAGGACTTCAACTCTTTGAAGCAAAACCTAAAATCATGAAGAACATGTTTTTCTAGAAAAATAATAATAATTTTCGTTTTCTTTCACTTTTTACATAAAATACATAAAGGTGCAACTTATGAAGACCTAAACTAGTTACATTCTCCAACAATATAAATTTTAAATCTCAAACAAAACTCTTAAATCTCAATTATATGATAGTCTCCCAATACAACTACATTAAAAACATTTAATAACAATATAATATTAGGTATAACCTTAACACAAAAATAAAGTTAATAAAATTACAACTAATATAAATTATCCAAAAAAAAAAATAAAAAAATTAATACCTTCTTATATATAATATTTTCCTCAATATAAATTTAAATTAATTTTTGTCTCCTTATGGGATGATAGGGTGGTTGATAAAAGGGGATGCTATTCTCTCTATCGAGTTTCAAATCTCATACTGAATCACAAATTCTTGATATATTGAATATACTCTTAATGTTATATTAACAACGTAAAGCTCACTTAAATTACTAACAAATTACAAATTCACCATGATTTAAAAAAAAAATTAAACTAATTATTTAACCATTGATTAAAATTTAATTTATTAAAAACTTCATTTTCTTATTCTATAAAATCCCTTTTTTAAGATTTTTTTTTCAATAAATCTCTTTAATATTTTCCATTTTTCACAACAAATAACCCTTACCTAAACCTCACCTAAATTACTAACAAAATACTAATTCACCATGATTAAAAAATAATTTTAATAATTATTTAACCATTAATTAATATTTAATTTATTAAAAACTTCATTTTTCTAATTCTATGAAATCCCTTTTTTAAGCTTTTGTTTTTAATAAATCTCTTTAATACTTTCCATTTTTCGCAACAAATAACCCTTTTTTAATTTTCTATTTTAAAAATATATTTAATCCACTAAAATATGTAGGACATCATTGGTTATAGTTTAATCATTTCAATTTCATAAATTTAAACTCAATCAATGTACTTGTGATAGCGCAATCATTTCAATTTCATGAGCTTACACCTTACATATCCATGAATTGGAAAATATGTACTCTTACATCATTGATTATAGTTTAATCATTTCAATTTCATAAACTTCAACTCAATCAATGTACTTGATAGCGCAATCATTTCAATTTCATGAGGGTACAACTTACATATCCATGGATTGGGAACACGTATTATGTTCATGTCCTTTATTATATTGTAATCATTTAGTTTCACTAAAGAGAGTTAGTAAAATCTTGGAAGCTTACAACAATATTTTAAGTACCAATTTTCACAAATAGTATATTCATGGCGATTTTGAAGGTTACAATTAAATGGAACATAATGATAAAGCTACCTGAACATAAGATAATGATCTATTTTTTTTATATAAATAAATTGTTCTTTTATCTAATGGAGTTAAGATTCAACTTTCTATAAAAATTAAATAGATTTAATATAATTTTCAATTTAATTACAAAGTAGTTTGAGATTGACAAGTGTCTTAAAAATGAACTAGTTATGTATTAAAAATTATAAGTTTAAATACCACCAAGTTCTCTGTGTTTGATATATATATATATATATATATATATATATTTTATTTTCAAATACCACCCATTATCTGTGCTTTTATATATATATATATATATTAATATTATAAATTCAAATACCACCCACATAGATACTTACGCCTAAAATTCATAGTGGTAACGATAGTATTACCCACCTATAAATAGAGTTGACAATTATTTTAATCATCTTACACAAAAAAATAATATAATTATCTTTTATTATTCTATTCCAGGCCGGTTATACGCAGTTTGAACGTGAAAATTCACACTGGAAGCATGACACCACATTAAAACAACCTCGGCAACATTTACGTGTCCAAGTGGCCGTCGAGCCACGCTCCAAGCACTCTGAGAATACTCTATTCATCCACTTGTCTCTGCCCCGGAACTCATATAAATATGGCCAACCCAAGCAACCATTATCCATGTCCATTAATCCCTTCTTTGCCTTCAACAAATCCTGCTCATCCTCTCCTGCCCCCATTCCCAAAGATGGCTGCACCCAGATCATCCGCTAAATTGGCTGCACTTTTGGCAATACTGCTCATAGTTGCGGCAGCGCAGGCTCAAGATTGCTCAAATGCCATGGACAAATTGGCTCCATGCACTTCAGCAGTGGGACTGTCTAGCAATGGAGTGAAGCCCTCATCTGAGTGCTGTGATGCCCTCAAAGGAACCAGTACTGGCTGCGTCTGCAAGTCTGTGAGAGCAGTGATATCACTTCCTGCTAAGTGCAATCTCCCAGCCATAACCTGTAAGTGCAGTGTTTCTGCTTGGTTGGTTTTGTTTTTCTGTTTTTATGCATGGGATTTGAATTTTGAATTTTATGGTTTATAATATATATAACGTTCATAATTTGAATTTTGAATTTTTAAATTTACACAATAATAATGTGTAATAACTCTAATTTTGAATTTTATGATTTAAACAATAATGTGTAATAAAGAAATGAACCATTTAACTGTCACAGTCGGCTCATCTCATTTAGATATTTGAAAAAATCTTCATAAGAAATTTTCTTTCTAATTTACATTTCTTAATATTGTTGTTGCAGGCTCTGGATCTCGCTGAAGGCTCTCTGTTATGGCGATTCTCAGATCGTGGATATCTTTAAGATTTTCAGCAAGCAAGTGATAGAATAAATTCTCAGATTTTGAGATATCTATATAGCGATTTTCAGTATCAGATTGTCTATAGTACTCATATATTTAAGTGATTGAATAGCATTCTCGGATTCCGAGTTGGAAACACAGACACAATGAATGTTGCTGGATCGGAATGTTTTAATTTCGAGAATGATTATAAATAATAAATAATTGATTTTCTCTCCGGAAATTTTGCTATTAAAAACCATTGAAGTATGTTAAATGGAGAATACAAAATTTAGGGAGGTTAATATTTAGTTTGTTTTTGTTTTACTTTACTTTGGTGATTTGTATTTGCTTTATCAATTTCAACCCAATTGAATAAATACATCAAGTAAAATAGGCCTTAAAATTATTATTTTTTATTTACTGTTATTGAATTTAAAGGGTTATTTTACAATTTTGAAAGGGCTATTTTACAATTTTGAGATGTATAATTCTGTGATTAACTCAATTTAGGATCAATTTACGATTAATAATCACAATTTAGGATTGATATATATCTGGTTAATTTAAATTATAAACACTATAAATCATTAATGATTGCATTTTCATGGTTGTTTTGTTGATATTTCACTTTCACTAAAAAAAATATTTCGATGCTTATGTTAAATAATATAATTTTATATAACTTTACAAAAATAAGGTAATTAAAATTAAAAAAAAAAATCTCTTAAAAAAATTTCAATATAGGACTTGAATAAACCATTTGAAGATCCATATTAACTAATATATTTCAATATAAACAGTCTTTCTATATATATAGATAGAAAGTGTAAGTGTATATATATATATATAACTTGTGTGTATATACATGTGTGTTAATGTTTACCTTAGTGAAATATTTTAATGCTTGAAAGGAAAAAGCAATTAAAAGAAATATAATCTAGTTACTTTTGAATAAGAGGAAAATGTGTAACTCATTCAATTTTTAATATAACATATTGATAATAATAGATTATCATTATTGAAGCTTAAATTTACCATAGTCATTTTGTAGGAATGTCTAGGTGGGGTCCATAAGTGATGGGTCCAAAATTTATGGTAGCATGGAAAAGATAAGGAAATTTTTTTTTATTTAAAAATACAAATTAAACCATGAACAATTACACATGGTCTATATAGAGAGACAAAAAATCGCTATAGATCTATCTTAATCATGATTTATCAAGTACTAAAAAGGATTAAATATCTTGATGTGTAAATCTTTTTTGAAATTTTGCATTCTAAAAATAAGTTTGCATATAATGAGATTTAATCCCTTTCTACTATTAGAATATCTCTACTTAAGATGGATCTTATTCATACAATATTATTTTAAGATTTTATTTTAAGAAAATGATCTAGATTTTCTTTTACTATATTGTCTCTCAAAACATTAATTCATTCAAATGCACAAGTAGAGTCCATGCAATTGAGCTGAGAGGCTCATGGGATGTGTAAGTTTGTCCTTCCCTCCATGTCTGACTAGAAATTTTGTGGTCAAGTTAGGGAGCAAGGCCGCCTTGCCTGATGTCTCATGGGTCCACCGGTGAAGAGTGATCCTTGAGGGGTCAACCAAGTTTTCTCTCCCAACCTCCTTCTTGTGGGAGGAGTTGTCCTAGCACACAAAACTTTTTCTCTATCTAAAGAGTGAGCTAAAGCCTATGGGACTTTTTCTAAAAATTAAAAATTATGTTCTAAATACAAAAATAATGTTGCCTATAATGAAAAAAATGTGTGATCAGATATTTAAATCTTATACTTTTCAAAAATATTTCAACTAGAGATTTAAATAAACTATTTCAAGATCTATATTAACTATTTATGTTGGTAACAACTTCATATATATTTATACATAGAAAAAATTAAGTTTTTACGGTTAATTTTTTTTTTTTTATTTCATCCTATATATATATTCTATTTAGCATTCAAAAATACAATTTAAACAATGAAAAATAACACATTGTATTTTCCACTATAAAAATGTTTGCATGTGAAGAAATTTGATCCCTCTCAACTCATGTTAGATCTGTATTTATAATGAATCTCTGCCCATAAATAACTAATTAATCTCCAAAAAAAAACCATCTACATTTTTTTTTCTATAACTAATGTGCTATGTCACACCAAGCTCAAAAAATAAGTAACACATCTTTCAATAAATATCTTCGAAAAAACCCACAGTGACATTTATGCCAACTTGGATTTTGGCTCACCTAGAGAATTTTCCTCCCATTTCGAAATTTTTCCGTAGAAGTTGAAATCCTAACAGAAGTGCGCTTTTTGCATTCATTCAATTTGATTGGCAGGAAAATCAAACTCTCATCCAATTCACTTCAAAGAACACACATGGTTCAGTAGTCGGGGCAACTTCGTCATGTTCGATCTTATCTTTCATCTTCTTTGTCTGTCTCTAAATAGCTACTTAGATTCTCTTTATTCTTTTTTTCCAAAGAAAAAAAACGAACTTTTTATTAAGATAAAAAGTTACAAGCATATGCATAAATCATTCAATTTGCTGTGTGAAAATTGCTCATACAACCTGCAATGTACATCATTGCCTAAAAACAGAAAAAAGAATGAGCTGCCCCACATTCTGGAAAGCAACAAAAAAGTGAACCCAGCTGGTCTAAGACTTCCTACCCTTCTTCTTCTCCACTTTTTGCCAACCATCCATGTTGGGAGGGGAGTCAATAACGGCTATTTGGTTTTCCATCGTACTCATTGGTTGCTCCTTATCTGAATCCGATCCTTCAGGACTGTGGCTTCATTTGTTACCACTTATTTCCAGCTGGGGCTCTTGTTCCTTTTCCTCATTAATCTCCTTGTCCTTATTGTCCTGATTTTTATCCTTTGCTATATTTTGTTCTTCTTTCTTTGATGTAGTTGCCTTCTTAGCTACATCATCTATATTTTGCCATCCTTTCGGCTTCCTTTGTTGTTGCTTGCTCTTGTTGGGGCTTGGACAAGCATTGTACAAGTGACCTGTTTGTTGACATCCCCTGCATTTGAAAGCTGTATTCTCATAGTCCAAAGGTTGTTTCCACTGTGTATTGTTGAAATTTAAGATGTTGCTCTCAGGTAGTCCTCGTCTAAGATCTACCTCGACACATATTCTGGAGAAAGTAAATATTCCTTTTATGTGTCTCTCTACGTCTATCTTTAACATTCTCCCCAAGGTATTTCCAATTGATATTAGAACCTTTGAATGCAAAAAGTGTAAAGGAAGATTATGCATCCTCACCCATACTAGTATCCTTGATACCACCATGGTGTTAGCATCAAAATCAGGAAACCAAGGGGTAATAAAGAGTCCAGCACTGCCCCAGAACCATGGCCCTTGGTTGATAATTGTTTCCTTTTCTTCCTCTGTTTCAAAACATACTATAGAAAACCCTTTGGGGTATAGGTAAATTTGGCATTTTTTTGTCCAAACCGAGTGAATCCATTGATACAATGCATCCGTTCTAGGCCAAAATCCATTAAATCTACAAATAACTGCATTTTTTTGTAGATCTGCATATATACTTTTTACCTCTGGTATTTCGATGGAGATAGCTGAGCTCTCCGGCATTTGATCTACAATGTACTGCCCTGGAGGCTCTGTGTCGACTGTGGGCTTTTTTCCTTTGCCCTTCACTGCTTCCTTAAATGAACCATTGCTTTGCGAGCTAGTTCCAGCATTTTCGGCTCCTCCTCGTAATCTCATATTGAGAATGATTGTGGAACCTGACTTGATGTTGTATCCTTACATGGTTCTGCATTCCTGCAGTGATCTGCCCTCATTTACCAGGTGTTGTTCCTTAGCCGGGTAGCCAGTTTGATTGGCGATATTGTTCTTTAGATCTAAAACCCTGTCGCTGTCAAAAGTCTAGACCACGATTATGGTTCCTTTTAGTGTCTTCACAAAGATTTGAAACCCAGATTTGGCAATCTGGGGTGGCTCGGTTCTTGTCAGATCTGAGCCATCCAACTCCGTATCCGAGAGAGGTTCTAGATCTCTTGGATTTTGGCGTTTTCTTCGATTGTTTTCCGGATCGGGTAGATCCAGGCCAGATCCGGAAGTCAGTGATCCACCCACTCTATCATGGGCATCCAGCAGAGGGATCCAGATCTTCGGACTCATGGCCAGTATGGATAGGGTCTCTATACCCGACTTCCATTCGATGGTGTAAACCCTCGTCTGTTCTGCAATGTATCGGGCCGCCGCATTCTGCTCAGACCATATACCCCGTCGTTCTGAAAGGGGAGTCTAGATCGTAAGCTTCTTTGTTGCCGAGATGTCAACCGCCCAAATCTGTGTGAAGGTGAACAGAGGAGCCTGAAACCACGGGGAACACAGACCCAAACCCCCACCCCATACATGGTCTACAAGCAAACTTTTAAAAGACTGCTAGAAAGCGGCAGATCCGGCCCGCGGCATACCGAATGGGGGCAGAGGAACAGTCAGCCGCATCATTTTCCTGTAGACGCAGACAATGCTCCCTAGCCAGCGAGTAACACCCGCGGAGGAGAGTGCAGCTACCCGAAACTGAGGGAAGTCCGGTTGATTTGAGCCAAAACGCCGAGTGCAATGAGGAAAGGTGCCCAGATCTGCCATGAGAAAAACGACGTGAGCCAAGAAGGGAGAGAAAACCTCCAGTCTCTGTTTGCTTTGATTCGAACCATAATACTCCTTTCCATCAAAGGATCCAGGCTGAAACTAAAGAGGAGAATCAATCGCTGAGGACCCAGCGGCCAGGCACCAAGTTGTTCCAAAACAATGCAGATCTTTGGGAACATCGGCGACACAGGACGGACCTTCTGAAACCCTAATCACTCGAGCACCCGCAATCCTCCACAAACCCTTTTCCCTTAGATTCTCCTTATTCGCTCGAGATTTTATTTCCTTATCTTTCGCCCATCTCTAAATAAATACGCCTCCTCAATTATTGAGAAAAATGCAGGTGGGTATTTCAATTTTTATTTCACTTTTATGATCACGATTAAATAGTAAATAAATTACAAAATAATTTATTAACAATTGTTTTATTAATTTTTATTAATAGTATTATATTTAAATTTTTATATTTATATAAAAATTTATAATTAATGGTAATTAAAATATTATTATATAAAATACATTATATTTCAATAATAATCATAATAAATTATTTTTTAATTTATTCATATTGATTATAATTATTTATATATATATATAATATATATATATATATATATATATATATATATATATATATAATATATATATATATATTATATTATATTATTAAATTATTTTTTATTTATTATAATGAATTATATAAAATAATTTTAGTTTTTTGAAAAATTAGTTTAAAACCTATCAACCGCATCATAAAGTATCTAAACTTTCAATCACAATCATTTAATTTCTTTTATTTTCCATGCAACCATAAATTTTGAATTTCAACTCTCTTGCAAAAAAAAAAAAAACCTTAAAACTCAATTGTGCAAAGCCCTCCCAATACAATAACATTTTTTTTCTGTAGCAAGAACAAAACCTTCTATATCATTAAATCAAAAATATGGTTACATAGTGTACGTAAGTTGTCCGAAGTCAGGAGCTTTAGACCAACAATTCATTACTAAACACAAAAACCTCACAACCATCCATCGGTCAACTCAACCAGCGGGTTCCAATTTAACAGTTGATTTCGTAAATCCATTTCCTCAAAAACCGTGCCAAATGGTTTGCATATCCTCCTGACCCCACCAAACTACCGGCTTTTTCCCAACCGTTGATCCGGGCGCCTGGATCCAACGACCAGGAGTCAAATCACTCCCCACCACACAACCGAACTTTAATCCACGACGAAGGGTGGTAAACAAAACAAGCCTATGCCACGTGTTGAATACTTAATGGAATCATGGCCAAAAAAGTAAAACCACTTTCCATGTAAGCTTCGCGCGATCATCGGAAAACCGTCGTGGCGCAGTTTTCCACTCGAATAGGGCAGGGAAAACAGTTCTGGTGACTGTAGAAACAAACCTCCCGCCACTTCCGATCTTACCATGGACCCAGAATCCGAGACTACCTTGATGAAGCAAAAAGCTCTGACTCAAATCCATCCAAGAATCAGAAGCGCCCATAGCGAAAACTGCGGGAGAAAAGTTAAACTAAGAGGTAGAGGATGCATTGTCTGGGGGAACCTGATTCCTACATGAAACCCTCCCTCGATATTGGACCACTTCAATGTGCTCTGTCGCTTGCTCATTGCAGAGCACCTTTAAACGGTTTTGGGGCATTTCTTGCCACATCTTCTCCATCCTGCAATCCACATTGTCCACCCCTTGGTTGGCCAGAATGTCCGCAAGCTTATTAGCATTTCGGCATACATGATTGAAGCTAATAGTACAAAGTCCCTGAAGGTGTGCTTGAAATCGTTGATAAACCTGGATTAGTCTCCAATAATTTCAGACTTTCTCCTGTTTAGAACTACAACTAATTCTTTTTACTGAGTTGATGGTTATTTCGGAGTCTGCCTGTATAATGACATTTGGGTTGCAATTTTGAGTCAGGATCTTGAGGCATTGCTCCATAGCAATTAATTCTGCCATGTTATTGGTTTCTTTACCTAAATGGTTGTGGAAGATTAAGATGATTCTGCCCTCTTCATTTCTTAAAACTCCTACAAAACCAGCTATTCCCAGATTGCCTTTTGAGGCACCATCAATATTGAATTTCAGATAGTTTTTCGGAGGAGGGTTCCATAAATCTTTCTCTATATACATTGTCATATCCTTTTTTCCAAGCCCTTGGGGAATGATCTCTAGCAATCCCAGAAGTCTGAGAGTTCTCAGCTCCATTTTTGAGAGAGGATTCTCTGGGATATTGCGCACTATGGTATTGACTATTTCCCTGATCTGCTTCAAAATCAAATCATAAAACTTCTGAGGGTTGAAATTTTCATTCTTGAATATTCTTTTGTTTCTTTCTTTCCACACATTCTAGAAAATGAATCTTGGCGTGAAAGCCCAAGCCAAATTAAGAGCCTCATTCTCTGAATATATCCTTCTCCATTTATTTAGGGTATTAGTGATACTCCCTTTGTCCCTATTTTTTTGTTGGAAAAGGAATCCCATAGCCAGGTGGTGTAAGAGCAGCAGTTGAGAATGTGCTCCATAGTTTCCTCTTGCTCTTCACATAGCTGACATCTGGAAGGACCCAAAACACCTATTTTTCTAATATCGTCCCATGTCAAGATTTTCTTGTGGTGAACCAGCCACATAAAAAGCTTGATCTTCATCCAGCCTTGGTAAATCCAAAGTTGCTGCCAGGATTTTTCTGGAACACTTGACTCCAGCCCAAGGAGAATATTCTTTGCCTCCTTGAGATTAAAGGTACCTTTGTTGTTGTTACCCCATCTCAATTGATCCTACCCCTTTGTGACCAAGATCATCCTTTGCTTTAGTATGCTTCTTAGTGATTCTACTTCTATTGTTATGAGGCTGTTATTTCTGCAGTCAATGTTACTCCAGTTTCTCCACTTTCCCTGTACCTGTGAGATGTCCCAAAAATCCCTTACATTGTTTAACCCATGGGAATCTATTTCCTGTTTGAGACTTAAAAAGTCCTCTTTTAACAGCACTGGTTCTTGTTGCCATTTGTCCTCCCAAAAAGGGTGCTTGATCACCTTCTCTGATTCCCAGAAACTGTGTTGTTACACTATGCTTCTATTATCCCAAGCCCTATTCCAGATGTGAGAGCCCCTTATGTTTCCAGACATTCTTATGAGATCATTTGTGTGCCAAGAGATGGCATATTTTTCTTTCCATATCCTTGCCCAATGGGCTTTTGGCTCTTGCACCCATCGCCACCAAAGCTTGGCCCCTAGCACTTTACTAAGAATCTCCTGATCATCTAAGCCTAGACCCCCATGGCTTTTGGGTTTGCAGATTTTGTCCCAGGAAACCAGTGTCCATTTCTTCCTGGTTTCCTCCTTGCCCCATAGGAAATCTCTTTGAATACTCTTGATCTTCTCTAAGACTCCTTTGGGAGCTGGAAGGGTTGATAACATGAAAATCGGGATGGATTGTAGAACTGCCTTTGTCAGAACAAGCCTACCAGCCAAGTTCAAGGCTGTGAAGGTCCATTTTTTAACTTTATCCTGCAACTTGTTTAGTACATGTTCCCAAATTATTTTAAACATTGGTATATCCGTTTGAGGCACTCCCAGGTATTTTGAGGGTAGGGCATCCCTTTGGAAACCAAGGATCCTTGAGATATTTCTTTGAATAGCAATGTTATTATTAAAGAAGAATTTTTTTGATTTTGAAAGATTAACTTCCATACCTGTTGCCATTGCAAAAACTTTGAGGATTTGATTGTAGGCAGAAGCTTCTTTGACTGTGGGAATTCCTTGCAACATGGTGTCATCTACAAGTTATTGGTGAGTAAGTGTCTGGCCATTCTTGGTTACTTGAAGACCCTTAATTTTTCCCATGTCTTTGGCCTACTTGATAGCCCTCCCAAGTCCTTCCATCATGAGGATGAAGAGAAAGGGAGAGAGTGGGTCTCCCTGTCTAAGGCCTCTAGAAGGAATGAAGATCTCAGAGGGAGAGCCGTTAACTAAAATCGAAAAGCTGGATGTAGTTACTAGAGCCATTACCCATCTAACCCAATTGTGATCAAACCCAAAGGCTGTAAGTATCTTTCTGATATAAACCCAATTGACCTTATCATAAGCTTTGGTGATATCCAGTTGCATGATCATCCCTGCTTGCTTTTTTCTTGTGAGAGAGTGAACCACTTCATGGGCTTAAATAATGTTGTTCAAAATTTGCCTTCCCTCCAAATAACGAGATTGCTTCTCTGACACTAATGTAGGGAGGAGAGGTTTGAGTCTGTTAGCCACTACTTTGGATATTATCTTGTATACTACATTGCATAAAGCTATGGGTCTAAACTTATCTGTTGTTTGCGCCGAGTCCTTCTTGCGTATCAGGGAGATGAAGGAGGTGTTGAGGGATTTTAGGATAGTTTTACTACGCCTTCAATCCTCAACAACATTTAAAATATCCAGTTTAACTATATCCCAACAAGCTTTGAAGAAATCCACATTAAAAGCATCTGGGCTTGGTGCTTTACTATTCTGCATTTCTTTGAGTACTTCATTAAGCTCCTCTTCAGTTATTGGTCTGTTTAGGTTAATATTGTCCTCTCTTGACACCAACTTAGGGATATATCTTCTGATTTCCTTTATTGATTCTTCCCTCTCTGTATTGTTTTCTCGTGAAATGTTTCGAAAATGCTGGACAAGCACCATTTTAATATTCTTATGTGTGTTCTGGGTCTCTCCCTTCTTATCCTTTATTGCTAAGATTCTATTGAATGCTCTATTGGCCATAGTGGATATATGGAAAAATCGTGTGTTGCGCTCTCCTTCTTTGAGCCATTGCACTCTGGATTTTTGTCTCCAGAATATTTCCTCTTGTTTGCATAGGTTTTCCCATTCATGGTTAAGTTTGTCAGACCATTCATTTCTGTCTTTGTTAAAGCCATCTTGGGTCAACTCCTGTTTGAGTTCTTGAATTTTGGCTTCCACTGATTTTTTGTTCCCAAAAATGTTACCGAAATCCTTCTTGTTCCATTCTTTGAATCTAAACTTAATATGCTTTAGTCTTTTATGCAGAAGAAACATTTTAGATCCTTGGATCTGCAAGTCCTCAATCCACCATTTTTTGATGTTCCTCAAGAAATCTGGGTGGGAGAGCCAAACATTTTCAAATCTGAAGGGTCTATTCCTTGGAGCATCCAAACCCTTGATTTCCAATTGAATCGGCCAGTGATCCAAGCCTCCAAAGGGAAGAATTTTTGCCGTAATTGCATTATTTATAAGCACAAGTTCCTCTGAAATCATGAACCTGTCTAACCTAGAGGCCACCTGAGCTTCCCCTCCTCTCTTGTTATTCCAAGTAAAAAGGCTATTGTCTGAGTCCGAGTCCACTAGTTTCAAGTTATCTGTGAACGACTGAAATGCTAATGAGTCTTTGTTTAGCACTTTGGTTCCTCCTTTCTTTTCCGAAAGAGATTTAATCATATTAAAATCCCCTCCCATGATCCAAGGGATACCAATCTATCTGTCCCTGAGATCCCTGAGGAATTCTAGCAATTTGAGCTTACCCTCTATTCTTTGAGGACGATAAACATTAGTGACTAGGAAGGTTTCAAAAACCCCTACTCGTTGAATGACTATTGATAAGTAGTTTCTGGATGCCTTTGCGTCTAATACTTTGAATTTTTTGGGGTTCCAGAGAGTGAGAATGCCCCCAGCTATATTATCTACTTTAACTTCTAAAAACTCAAATCTATGGAGCCATTTGCTATGGATTAATTTTATTTTCTGGATTGAACACTTCGTTTCCTGAATGAAGATCATAACTGGCATATCTTGTTTCATTCTAAAACTGAGCATTCTTTGCTTTCTTTTACTACCTAGACCTCTTATATTCCAAGATGTGAACTTCATAATTAAAGATTTGTGAAGGAGTAACTAGTTAGGTCTTTCATCTTACTTGAGTCTATCATCAGCTTTCCACACTCCATTAATAGCTCCTTCTGCTTTTTTCTGCCCCTTTTCTTGCCTGCATTTTTGGTTGCTAATCCTGGATTTTATTTCATTGTTTTCACACCTCTGCATTCTTTCACGTCGATGTTTTTTCCTCTAATTGCCCCCTTTTCCTGAGTTTTCCACAAAAACAACTGCTATATTCTATGATATTCATCTTGAGGTAATGAATCTATCCCCGCCGTGGTTCCCTGTTACAGAAATCCTTCCAGATCTACGTGTTCTTTATCTAGAATTTCCTGAAGTTCATGATCCTCTAGATCTGTTTCACTTTGGGTCATTTCCTGGTCCATCTCTAGCTCTGTTTCATTTATCATGGTTTCTTCCTTGTCATTAGTATTTTGTGCTGGAGTGTAGTTTTTCCCTTTCTCCTTTTCCTTAGGGTCTTCCTCCATAGATTGGTCTTCGTTTGGCAAGTATTCAATCTCTACCAGAGCTTGGAATTTATTATGACTGGCCTTTTGCCCCTCATTATGTTTTTGCTTAGGTTCTCTTTTACCTCCTTTTCCTCTGCTTGCTACTTTCTGAAAGTTTTCTGTGTCCTTCTTTGCTTTCATTTTACTTTTGTCTTTTGTTTTACTGAGAGGGAAATATATGATCAAGTGTCCATGTTCATGGCATTTACGGCATCTGAATGAAATATGCTCATAGTCCACCGTTTGCACCCATTCCTCTTCTAAAACTTCCAGATAACTTCATCTGGAAGAGCTCCTGAAAGATCCATTTCCACACAAATCCTTGCATAGGAAGTATATTTACCCCTTCTGGTGGCTTCGACCAAACGACATAGTTTATTGCATATAGTCGCAAGTGATTCATTTTGCCAATAATCCAAAGGTATAGAAAAAAGCCTTACCCAGACAGGAACTGAAGTGAAAATTTCCCGCTCTGGAACAAAGTTCATCACCCAAGGCCGCATATAGAGGCCCGCAACTACAAAAAAGTAGGGCCCTCCCTCGAATATTCTATCTTTGTCTTCGATGTTTGTAAACACCACTGTGAAGAAACCCTTTGACCCAAGGTGTAGATTGATACTACCCTTAGGTTTCCAGTGATATTTGATCCATGTCTGCAAAGCTTTTCTAGTGGGGCGTACTCCCATGAATTTGCAAATGATGGCATAAGTCTCCATATGTTCCATGTGCTCCTGTAGTGCTGGATTATTTAGAACTACTCTCGGTGTGATTTTCGCTATGGGTCTACACGGTCCCTTTTCTTTGTCTTTCTTTTTTTTCGTGGTTTTTGTCTTCTTCTTCTTTATCCTTTGTGTTGCTCTTTTCTTTAGACTCTGCCCCATCTATCTCCTTTTCCTTATTTCTACTTTCTTCCTCCAGTGAACCTCTGACATTACCTAGATGTGACTTGCCTCTGCTAGCCACCGCATCTTTGTAGGAGGGAGTGGAGCTCCCTCCTTTGCGGGCCTCCATTGAGGTCAGACTCTGTGTCTCTCAGAAACGCTGCACGATTTTCTGTTCTCCTTCCCGCTGCCTCCTTCCAAGATGTTGAGATTGTTCTGCCCTTCTCCCAATACAATAACATTAAAATCATTTAACGATATAATATTATTTATTACCAAATTTGAAAAAATAAATAAAAATTATAATTAATATAAATTAAAAAAAACTTTTTCATAAGATTTTAATTTAAACTAATTTCAAAACTTTTAATTAATATATACTTTATTGAAAACTTCCCTTGCTTCCTTTTTCTTTATATTTTCTTATTTTAATAATATATTTAATCCACGAAAATATGTACTCTCTACCTCATTGGTCATATTTTGATCATTTGAATTTCATAATATTATATTTTAATCATTTCAAGTTCATAAATTTAACCTCAATCATATGCTTGTGTTTGTGGCCTTCGATCATCTACGATAAGTATATCCATGGATTAGGATCATGTATTCTTTTGGTATCCTCTATTATATTGTCATTTACCTTCACTAAAAAGAATTAATAAAATCTTGGAAGGTTACAACCACATTTGATGTAACAATTCTCACCTAGAGTGGATTAATGGCAATTCCCAAAATTACAATAAAATAGTAGATAATGGTAAAGTCACCTAAATTTGAAATAATGATTTTTTGAAGGATGAAAATATATTATTCAATTTTTTATAAAAATTAAATGAATTGTTAGTAATATTGTGTAACAAGTGTGATTTGTCTCAAGTTTTGGAGGTGATTCTATTTATTTAGAGAGAATCTATTATAAGGCTCTCTATAGTCTCTGATGATGGATTGAGTGACTATCTGAAACGTTGGGCGAATCACACATATTACACATTATTATTAGAGAAATCGCTAACAATATAACAAACTGTGGAATTCTCCAATCATTCACAATTAAATATTTTTTTAATATAATTATATTTTAATTTTAAAATATAGTTTAATTAGCTAGTGTACTAAAAATAAACTGTTAAATTAGCAAATGTGTGAAAATAAAAAATTATACACTAAAAAATTAAAAATTTAAAAGTTTAAATACCCAACTTAATTTAATTGTTATTGAGCAAGAGAGATGCGTAGTCACTCATGTCACTTGTGTTTACCAAATAGACATACATAAACACCTGCACCTTAAAAGTTATAATGATAACATGCATAGTCACCTGCGGCTAGAACTTAAACCCCTACAACAAACATAGCCACCTGCACCCAGAAGTTATAATAATAACATACATAGAACCCTTACAATAAAAAAAGTTATCTCCAATGATTATTAATCTACAGCAGGCCAGCCATACTCAGCTTGAACGTGAAAATTCACAGTGGAAGCATGACGCCACATTAAAATAACCTCGGCAACATTTTCATGTCTAAGCGGTCGGCCACCCACGCTCCTCGCACTCTGAGAATACTCTATTCATCCACTTCCCCCGGAACTCATATAAATGTGGCCAACCCAAGCACCCATTATCCTTGTTCATTAATCCCCTCTTTGCCTTCAACTAATCCTGCTCAGCCTCTCCTGCCCCCATTCCCAAAGATGGCTGCACCCAGATCATCCGCTAAATTGGCTGCACTTTTCGCAATACTGCTCATAGTTGCGGCAGTACAGGCTCAAGATTGCTCAAATGCCATGGACAAATTGGCTCCATGCACTTCAGCAGTAGGGCTGTCTAGCAATGGAGTGAAGCCCTCATCTGAGTGCTGTGATGCCCTCAAAGGAACCAGTACTGGCTGCGTCTGCAAGTCTGTGAGAGCAGTGATATCACTTCCTGCTAAGTGCAATCTCCCAGCCTTAACCTGTAAGTGCAGTGTTAGCGATTCTGCTTATTTGTTTTTTATTTTTATTTTTATGTGCGTTTTTCCGGGATTTTAACTTTGAATATCATAGTTTAGAACTTTATACAAAGAAATTACTGGTTCAGCTATCCTTTACCTCTGCTAATTTGGTTACTTGAGAAAAAATCGTCGGACCTATTTTTATTTCTAATTTATATTGCTTTATATCGTTGTTACAGGCTCTGGATCTCGCTGAAGGCTCTCTGTTATGGCGATTCTCAGATCGCGGATCTCTTTAGGATTTTCAGCAAGCAAGTGATAGAATAAATTCTCAGATGTTGAGATATCTATATAGCGATTTTCAGTATCAGATTGTCTACAGTACCAATATATTTAAGTGATTGAATGAAATTCTCGGATTCTGAGATAGAAATATAGGCACAGAATATGGCCGGAAGAATGTTCGAATTCGAGAATGATAATAAATAATAAATGATTGATTTCTCTCTGCAAATTTTGCAATTAAAATCAATTTAAGTATGCTAAATGGAGAATTAAAAGTTTAGGTATGTTTCAAGAGAGTATTTGTGGTGGGGCGACTTTAGTTTACCACAAGTCCCGTTTGATTCTTAATGTGTTCTTAAAGTGCTCAGTTATCTAAGCTAACAGATTCGTATTTGAAATCTTAAGAAAGAATAAAGTGGACAATTTGATTTATTTGACATTTTTTTTCTAATCTTCAATTTGTTTCAATGTAAATTTCAATTTCAAATTTATCAAGTTTTAAAAAAACCATATTTATAAAATATAGATTTTATTATTATTTAAATTTAATAGAATAAATTTAGACAGTTTGTTATCTACGGTAAGTTTATGTTAATTAGTATAAAATTTGGCGGTTTTATCTTCAAATCCCTCAAAACTTTTTATATATATATATGAAAAGGTATAAATTTAAATATTATTTATTCCATAATATAAAAATTATTATTAATTTCATTTTTATTTTGTGAAACGATGGTAAAGTTTTTGTTTTTCGGAAGGGTTTTTTCATTCATCAATAAAATAATGCTTTATGTCCCAACCATTTTAAAATAAAATAACCCTATTGAACGTGGTTGGATTATTTAAAAAAAAAATTATTATAAGCGAAATTATAATTCGTTTATTTATCTATAATTATGATGACATGGTTGTGATAAGAACTAAAATAATAAATAAGAGGGATGAGATTTTGTATTGTCTTTCTTCTTCTTATTTGATGTTGTTTATAGGATAATCAACGATGTATACAAAATGGTTTTGACGCACTCAATTATTGAGATAATGATGCATGTTCTGAGCTCATTAATGGCTCCCGACAATAGGAGAGGAATGTTTTCCTTAACAAGTGTGCTGGTGTTAACACTTGTCCTCTCCATGTCTTTTAATGGAATGTAAACAATATCCCCACTTCATCTTATGTCTTTTCATCCTACCATTATAAATGTCTTGGATTAGGTACAGGGTGGGAAGGGTAGGTACAGGGTGGGAAGGGTACGACATAATCTACGGTGGTGGAGGAAGGTTTTTTTCCTTTGTTGGTCATTTTACTATGTCATGCTCTGCACTGCACGTTGGTTGTGTTGGAGTCCATCTAGTGGCAAGTTGAGCCAGTGTCATCCTTCAAAAGGAATTGAGGTTTCGACGACCATACTTTTATGAGGTTTCAAATGCTTTAAAGATATCAATGCTCTTTATCCATTTTTTCCACAACATAGTCTTGAGCCCCATCTTTGAGTTGGTGGTTTCTCTTCCCTCATCGACGTTACAAGGGTCTGATTTTTCTAGGTATCTCGTTCAATTGCCTTGTTTTGGTGTTTGGGGTATGGTACCTTGGGAATTTCTCTGTATGTTTTTACTAATGTCTTCTACTTTTATACTTTAAAAATGCAATTGGGAAATTTCTAGCTTATTGTTGTTGGTCTTGGGCTACGTGGTTTCAAGTTGTTGTCTTAGGACAAACCTTGGTCTACAATCGGTAAATCTCTACTCTTGTATTATGTGAGAGGTACCAAAAAGAGCCATGTTATATCTTGTCACCTCCACTAGGTCAAGGAATTTCCTATTTTGTTAAGTTGGCAAATTTTTGGGTATAGTTATTACTCCAATTTTGTTTGTTCGACATGTATCTGCATCTTGTCAAAGAATACAAGAGCTTATAGTCTGAATTCCAATGTCAATTCCATTGTCATTTTTCTTTTACAAATAATTTCGTTCTTTCAAGGGTAACCATAGTATATAGTCATCCTTCTTTTCTATTTTGGGGAAGATATAACTTTGTGTGGGTCAAGGTTTCAAAGTTTAGAGTGTTGTCCAATTCCTCTTTTTCTGAGTCTAGCTTTTGGTCTTGGGGTCAGTCAGGTCAATATCACTACTAAATATCTCTTTGTCACTAATGCCGCCAAACCAAAGAATGGCAAATCGATGGGGAGGTGCCAACAATTTTAGTCATCATCAAATATGCGTATTTGGATGGAACTCAATGGCAAATTTGTTCGAATAGGTCCCTCTGGAGATTAGAAAGGAGATTTGACATTTGGAGTCAAGAGATTTTAGTGACAAGCATTACTTATTTGATTCGGAGGTGGGTGTTCAAGACCTCAAATGGATTATTGACCCTACAAAATTTAGAAGGAGACTACATTTTTTACACGCCATTGTAGTACATCAAAAACTTGACACACTATTTCATTTGGTGCTTTGAGATAAGAATATGGACAATTACAAGATTTTTGCAGGTCAAGAGGATGTTAAACACCTCCTCCACGATGATCTCTTATGTCTCAATGATATACTCACACGCTTGCAAAGGATGGAAAAATATGTGGTGTATGGTTTTGACTTTGAGTTTGAAGACATTACTAGTCACCCTACGACTATCAATGGTCAACCAGTCAATACTTTTCCACCATCTAACACATAACCCCTCTCGCCAGTTATCATTTCAGACTAAATGGTATCACCACTTCATAAATAGTGGAAGCATTGCCTGCACAGACTCTTTTTGGCACTTATCTACAACATGACCTACACATCAATGGGTACGATGGTCTTCATGGAATCAATCAGGAAAACATATGGTGTTTTTTTGTTTTTCCTTTGTCTTACATCTCAGACCTTCTGCATGGCCTCACTGTAACAAATGATAACAAAGGTTCCTGACATGGTTTTGGTTTAGCTATATTACTGATTATCCATTGTATTAGCCATGCAAGACTAGTGGTAAATAGTTGAAATTCAATCCTACTTCTTGGAAGTTTTGATACTATTTAGGGATATCTAGTCATAAATTTATAGTCACATATTACTCTTTTCAGAAAATCATGATATAAATGTAAAATATTTATATTAATAGAATTTTTTTGTTCCAATTTACAAAAAAACAACCAAACCAACAAAAATGAATTCATTTTATGGTAACTAGAGTATAGATATATTTGAAGTATAGATCTAGCAACATTGTTATAGTAATTAGAGTATAGATATATTTTATGTAAAAATTTAGTAAGCATCAAGGAGATCAAATTGTTTAAAGTGAAGTTTGCTTTTAAAATGCAATAATTTATAATTAAGATGGATTTACACATACACTATGTGTAATTTTTCATTACTTAAATTGTATGTTTTTAAACATAAATGGACTCAATTTCTTGGAAATTTCCTTAGACACTTGGATTGTCTACACTATACAAATTATTCTTGCAACTCATCTTTAATTGATTTCTAACCAAATTTATAGAAAATGTAAATGAGAAAAAATACTTCAAATGTTTTAATCATAAGAATTA
>APFE030147189.1:346339-456576 GCA_000404065.3 Pinus taeda
AAAAAAGGTTAAACAAATGTTTATATAACTCATTTTACAATTTTATTAGTGTTTGGAGTACATAAAACATATCATGACATTAAAATATTTTATTAAACTAATCTGCAGTGAACACTAGCTATGCGGCTTTGTTACTAGGATGAGATTCAATTTTCTCAGTTTCAATTATTGGTTATCAAACTTACTCGTATGGTTTTTATTTTCAAGTATGGATGATAACTACGAGGCCAAACATTAAAATTGAACATTTCTATCAGAACTCAAATGTTTATTACTATAATGAAATTTTGTTAATTACTCTTATTTTGAAAATATTAGAACCACTATGTGAGTACTTAGACTTGAAAGAAACAATTAAAAATTAGTTGTGGTCCAAGAAAGCGACAAAAAAAAAAAAATCCTCCATCTTCTAAGGGATGATTTTCCCTACAACCATAATTTTCATGATGGGAGAGAAAGGTCATGGGTGGATAATCCAGATCTTTTACTTCAAGGATGCATCAAGAATTGCATATAAAAGAGCATATTAAACAAGTAACTTAAGGGTGAAAACGTGAATTTGGGTTACAATTTTGTGAGAAATGCCCCCAAAAAATTCACAATCTCAATTTTTCGGTTGAACCAAAATTTTATTCTGTCAAATTTTCTATATTTATTTGGCCAGATTATTATAAAATTGAACTAAAATTTTATTCAGTCAAATTTTTTTTCTATATTTATTTGGCCAGATTATTATATTAACATTTGGGTGAACAATTGGCCGCCGATCGTTAAACAAATTTTTTTGTCAGAATTCAAAATCACCAAAGAAAACCTAGTTCGAATGAACTATTTATTTAGGACGATCAAATAGTTTAGCCAAATATATATTTCGACTTAAATATATAATTGGCCAAACCATTTTTTTGACTGAAAAAATGTGTATATAGATGAGGGACCTGACATTGTTGTAGAATTTTCTATGATGTTATTGTGTTGAGCATTGTTATTTTGGTTTGCCCGTCGGTTCACTGGAGGCTATTATTGTGTCGAGCACTACTATTTTGGCTGGCCCATCTGTTCACTGGAGGAAACGATTGTGTATGTGCATGATTATTTTTTTATTTTGCATTTTTTAAATCATTTTTTTGTGGTTTTACTAATTTTTTGCAAGGTTGGTTGGCGCAAGAGGAATTTTTGCAGGATCTTTGCACAGGGTCGGTTGGTTTGCATCATGGTTGGTTACACCACATCGTTGTAGGAGGAATTTTGTCAGCTTCCTCAGCCTCCTTTGTCCGGACCAGATATGTTTTCCTATGCTTGTGAGCTTCCTCAGCCTCCTCGTTTATTTATAAACTTAATAACCATTCTAGTAAATTTTTTATGTGGAATAATTAAACAATTTAATTTAATTTTATGTGTATATAGTAAAGAAACATACAAAAAAAATCGAAACATCTAGCAACCATAGAAAAAAGGCACCTCATTTGCAATAAGAAAAAATGTTACTTTCACTTTGATTAACATGATGATATGAACAAATTTTGTTAAGATTAAAACACTGACACCCACCCGACATTAGAACCATAGCCATCAGAGCTACGCATGGGATAGGGAAGGGAGATAGATATCGATTTATCCTCCTCCTTATGAATATGATAGATAGGAATATCCCTATGTATGTACCTCTCAAAATGATAGTAGGCATTTCCATGTAGCAATTAGGTTTCCACAAGTTAGTTCTGTAGACAAATGCAAGAATCCTCTCATTCATTTGATGGGTCCATAAATATAAACTTTCTCAAAGGTTGGGTTCTGTCTTTCTTCTTACTGCTCTACTAGGTATATATTCTTCCTCATTAAATGGGACTAAAGATTAAAAAAGGGGAAACTAATGGCATCTATACATGGTCATTATTGTTGGGAATTTTGACGGCCTGCAAAACGACATGCGAGGTACGTAGAAATTTGTTCAATGTCATTTAAGGGTAACTGAGGAATATCGTTGTGTTGGATATGTGCGTAGATTTGTCTCGTCTCTTGCCCACTCACCTACATTATTGCTTCCACACTTTTTGAACCTATGTTGGCTAGACCCCTGATGGAATAGCTGAGATGTTTCCAGCAATCAAAACTTGGCATGTTAGTGAAAGACACACCTCATTGCAAGTTATCCCCACTCATTACCAGAGATTAGAATGTGACATGCCTCATCTATGTGAACCCATCAATCGAAGCAAGAAAAAATCTTGAGCATCTCTGGAAATTCTTTGAATACTCGAGTAGTCCATATATATGTTTGTGTGTCCTCAGTTTAGGCTTAGGAGCCATGAATTAATTTGTGAATTATTTGTTGGTCATGTCCAATTATGAAGAGACATGCAATATTGGATACCACCACAAAGCACTTGACAATGAACAATATAGTGTACGGAAAGTGCTGAAGCATGCCATGCATCCTAGATACATTTGTTATTATCATATTATCGCAATTGTAGCCTGCCATGCGGCCATGTATACATCTATTAAAACCTTGCTTTGCATGCCACATTAATGGGCAAGTGTTACAAGAAATAAACTATGAAAGGATTAGCTTCTACCATGGAAGAATAATTGCACATCATATGAAAGAATGGGGAATCTGTAGATATCGTCAAGAAGTAGTTGTATTGCTATCTCTTGGTAGTACACTCAAATGTGGTCACCCCTAATGGCCAGGCTATCTATGATATGAGCCGAACCCTGAGGCGTGATCTGATTTATGTTTTGGGCATGGATGGAGTATTTGGAACAATGGTTGAATCGACTTACTTAGGGGACGGAAGAAAATAGCTCTCCACAGCAAGAAAATCCATATGGAACTAGATCAACAAGAGAGGTAAGGTATAGTTCGGATGAATACATTTTTAATGTGGTTAGATGAACCAATTTTATTTCCCTCAATTATTTGATTTTCCATTGATATTTATTTCCTCAATTATTTGATTTTCCATTGATATTTATTTCCACACCAAGTGAATAAATTTTTCCAATCGACCATTTTTTTCTTAGTATTTATTTATTCCATTGGTATTATGCTCTTAGAATCAACTATGCATTTTCCAATATGATTAGTAATGGATTTATGTGATCTAATAAGAAGATTTTGTATATAGAATAATTTTTTAAGATCATATAACAATATTTAATTCATAACATGAATACAGTCTATTATTTTAATGCTATTAGAAGTAACTGTATATTTTCCCGTATTTGTACACACTGTTAAGATCGGTAATAATTTTTTGTGATCAAATAAGAACATTTTGCATGTATCCTATTTTTTGAGATAATATAGCCCAATTTTATAATTCATAACTTGAATTTGGGATGAGATACTAATAAGATCAGTAAGGGATTTTTGTAAGAATAACATTTTTTCTTCGGATCATATAAACATATTTTTAGATTCATAACATGAATTTGATATGAACTAATGTGTAGTAATCAAAGGTCACATGACAATGAGAGCACACTTGTTAACACATGAGCACGCTTCTATACATGAGTTTTTCACCTCTACTTCTAAGAGTTAATCAATTTCTATTCCATTTCTATGCAATATTATTCTAGTTGGCATTGTCTATAATAATAATAATAATAATAAATTAAATAGATAAATTAATTAAAAAATTAATAATAATAATAATAAAATAAATAAACAAATAAATAAATTAACACATTAATTCCATCAATAAAAAAAATTCAAATAAATAAAATAAAATTAATAAAATAAATAAATTAACACACTAAATAATTATAATATATATAACATACAAATAACGTTCAGATATATTCCATCATTAAAACAAAAATTTAAAATTCTTAAAATACATTAAATAAATAATTAAATACATTTAAAAAAAATCATAATTAAAATTAAAATTGAAATTAATTAATTAAGTATTATGAATCAATCAGGCTGGCATTATAAACTAAAAGATATCAAATATCTTTCTAAACTACTATTAATTGCTCTATAATTTTCACTATTCTTTCTTCTCAAAACACAGATCTCATTGCCTTGATGATGGACTCACCTACTAGTTCGAAACATTGGTTTCATAAATTGTTCACATGTTTTTCCACTAGTATAAAAATTGTCTATACATAGTTTTTTGCGATAATCTGGCCAAACAATTTTTGGTCCAATTATAAAAGTAAAATTGTTATTTAAAATGTAATATTTCGACGTGGTTTTGACTCCTTGACTCCTCTCCATGGTTTTAACTCTTGACTCCTCTCCTTGTATGGATTCTTTGACTCGTTTTCTTGTATGGATTCAACAACACTCAACACTTGGATGGATTTGAATTGTGAAAGTTCACAAGTTGTGATTTCAACAAAGCATACTTTGCTAGATCCCTTGATTCCAGAAAATCCCTGAAACTAGGCTAAATCCTTGTAGTATTCTATTATTCAATCATAATAGATATTTATTTATTATCATTCTACCCTAAACTAAGTCATTTGAAATAAATAATTATATTAAATTCATTTTATTGAATTTGTTTTTTTACAGGGATCATAAAACCCATTAAAATAGTTGAAAAATGGACATTATGCATAGAAGTTTTTGGTTATCCCAATCCAAGGCAATTAATAATTACTTATGTGCTATGTAATATTGTGACAAACAAAGTCCTCCGAAGGAAAATGAATGTACCTCGAAGAACAACACACATTGAAGCATATTATATTGCATTGATAAAATGCTTAGGAAGAGATAGGGAGTATGGATCCACTGGAAGCATAGCCTTCACCAATTCTAAACTCGTGTGCAACTAGATAAAAGATGTGTACCAACTTAAAACGGAGAGGTTAAAACAAGAAAAAAACATTGTTAGTCAATTTCAATCATTTAGCGTAAGACATTGTGAAAATGTTAATATGGTGTCTAAGTCATCTATTGTATCGGGCAATTCCAATTCAAGATTTGTGTGTGAAAGATGAATTAGTGTTAAGAAGCTCTCCACTAAAATTTATTGATGGAAATTGTAAGATATCTTTGATATGTGTGTTTTTTAGTTATAAATATGTTGTTTTTAATGACCATGTGGTTTTTTCAATTCTATACCAATTGTGCCCCCACTATGTAAGCACACATTGGTGAACTTGACATGTTTTAGAAAATTTTGTATTTAATTTTCAAAATGTCCATGCTTCAACATTTGTGTTTTTTGTCTCGAGTATATTTTGAATGAAGAGCTTTAGATTGTTACATTAATTTTCTAATTTCTTTCAATGCTTTTAAATAGAAAATTTAAGGTCTTAAAATGCATGATGTAATTTCAAGGGTTACATCAATGAAATGCATGAGGTAACTTTTTAAATATAATGCATCTATATATCTAGAGATATCCATATCATGGATGAGAATTTTCCACATGATTCTTCAAGAAGAGCATCAATAGAGTCTCATGCATCTACAAGAGTGGGAGGTCAAAGTTATGGATCAAAGACAATATCAAATGAATCGGAGAAGGTCCATCATGAGCGTGGTATATATATGTTTATGTGAATGTTTTTAAATGATAATTTAATATAATCATATGTATGTATACATATGGAATTGATTTTTTATCAATGTAGATTTAAATTAATTTATAATAAATTTCATTTTTTTAAGACCATCTCAAACTAGGTCGAAAAGAGTATCTACTCAATCAATGGAGGGCCATCATTCACACCATCGTGGTAGGGTATATATATGTTTATGTGAATTTACTTAAATGATAAATAGGTAGAATCTATATGTACACATATATATTGAATTGATTTTCCATTTTTTTTAGAAGCTTTTCTCACTATGTCATCGTGTGAGGGTGGTCAACATTCTCTGAGTGATCATCAATCTCAGGGTGATCAACATTCTCCGGGTGGTCATGAATCTCAATCAGATCATCATGATCCTCATCATTTTGGTAAATTATATAAACAAAAATTATGTTAAAACGAATTTGTACACGTAAATGAATTGCATTTACATATTGTAGAAAATCCCGTAGAGTCACAAGCTAATGCAATTTGCTAAAGCAAGAGACAAGAATATACTTCTACTCTTTATAGTGGAAGCCCATAAACATCGAGAAAACAATAATAAATAGAGGAAGATATTCAAAGGAACATAACACAATAAATATCTAGGGAAATCCACAGCTCAAAACCCCACTACCTATTTTGTATTAATCTGCAAAATCAACATGAAATTACAATGCTTGTTCTCCCTAGAAAAATCCCAACACTCAAAAAATTAAATATCCAACTCATAAGCAAGCTCAAAGCCAAACCTTAGCCAATTCACAAGCTCTCCAAGTCTTTATTCCAATGTGTAGTTCCTATGAAGGATAACTTGTATTTAAAGGGAAATAAAGCCTCCAAAAACTGCACAATCCCTTAAGGATCAATTCCTGATTGCATGCACTATTAGTGCAACTCAAAAAAATATAAAACAAAAATTCATTGTCCCTACACTCTAATCTCAACTGGGTCTTTCTCAGAATCGACATGCATGAGATTCTGATTAGTAAATATTTAGTTAACTAGAGTAGTACTGGTGGAGTTCATTAGTGTCACCACTGACTTTTAACTCACTATTAGTTCTCTCAATCAGTTTGAGAACTAATTTAACTGAAGTGACTCATGAAACTGAGTCTTCTATTTTACAACTCACAATTAACTTACATTGGACTCCTACAAAGTACGAAGAAAATATAGATGACTTCCAAAAGACTTCCAACTTGAATCTCCTAAGTTAAGTAATTTTAATAAAATTAATTTAACTATTTTAAGTTGCTATGAGAATAGAATTCGAATTTAATTTGCAATTTAGTTCAAGGACAAATTAAACTAGAATTTCTTGTTGTCATTTCTCAACACTCCCTCTAAAAAAGAAAGGTATTATAAACTACCCCAATCCTGTCTCTGTGAAACTCGAATTTACATCTTCTCAATTCCTTTTTCAAGATGTCAGCATCTTTCTCCTTTGTGGGAATGTAATCTAACAACATGATCCTCCTCAATACACAATCTCTAAGATGATGATATTAGATATCCATATTCTTGGACCAATCATGAAAGACTAGATTTTAAGAGAGTTTGATATAGCTCTGATTATCATAATAAATCACTGTCAGATCCATCTACTGACCAAACAAACCAACCAGGATCTTCCTCATCTAGATAGCCTCACATGCTGCCTGACTTGCAGCCATGTAATCCGCCTCTGCTGAACTAAGTGCAACCGATCTCTATTTCCTGTTGTACTAAGAAACTGTTCCTGACCCAATACTAAAGATCCCTCCTGATGTGCTCTTCCTATCAGATGGAATCCCTACCCAATCTATAGTGGTGCAGCCTTGAACCCTCACTCCCTCTATTTGTATGTACCATAACCCAAACTAAGTAGTGCCTCCCAAGTATCTCAATACATGGTTTGCCACTTTCCAATGCATCTTGGTAGGCCTAACCATCACTTGAATAAGATAGTTAACTTCATAACACATATCTGGTCATGTGATCACCAAGTACATGAGTGAACCCATAAGTTACATGTAAACAATAGCTTCCACTACTTCCCCTAAAGCAATATCCTCCTTCCCTCAGTTACCAACTAGAGGAGTCTCCATGGGTTACTACTCTCCATGCAAAATATCTTGAGTATCCCATTGGCATACTTTCCCTAAGATACAAACAACTTCCCATATCCCTGCCATACCTCCATGCAAAGAAAGCAATGCATGAGCCCCATGTCCTTCATCTCAAAATCTCTTGCAAGGTCCTCCTTGCAAGATTTGACGAGCTTCTCATCACCTGTCATTATAAGATCATCTACGTAAATTACAATGGTCAACATCTTACCTTTCACCACTATGTGATACATGTTCACATCTGCTTCTCTTCGTGAAGCCCAACCTAGTGAAGTAGCTATCTAGTGTACATAGCATAGGGTTCTTTCTTTAGCCCATACAACGCTCTCTTGAGTCGGCAGACATGCGACTCATGGTGCAAGGTTTCAAAACCTTCGGGATACTCTATGTACACCTCTTCCTCAATCATGGCATTGAGGAAGGAATTCTTCACATCCATCTGATGAATCTTCCAACCCACCTGTGCTGACAATGCCAAAATAGATATGATTGATGATTACCTTGCATCAAGAGAAAATATCTCATCATAGTCAATGCCCTCTAAATGGGAAAATCCACAAGCCACAAATCTGGCCTTATGCTTCTCCACAAGACCATCTACAACATGATTTACCTTGTAAAGCAATGGGAGCTCACAATTGACTTGTCTTCTAGTCTCACGACCACATCCCAAACATTGTTTCAAACTATGGAGTCATACTCCTCCACCATCGCATCAACCCAACCCGACTACTACACTACTTCTCAAAAGGAAGATGTATTTGTCACAAAACATGCAGCCATAAGTGCCATGTATCCAGTGTACCTCTCTAGTGACCTCCTCTATTTGCGTTGAGAATAGGGTGCTACCACATTCTCTAGTGCATCATCCAACAATCTATCAGCCTCTCTAGCGTGGTTTCTTCCCTCTCTGGAAACTCTTCCCGAGTGGATGTATCCACTCTCTGAACCTATGCATGTGTCTCCTCCACATCAATCTGAGGCTCCTCAACTTTAGGAGCTGAAATCTCTTCATTCACATGTAGCTCAAGCTCCCTCTTAAGGGATACTTGCATGACCTTCTCCTCATCGAACTTGATATCCCTGCGAACCATTTTCATCCAACTAGTTGAAATGTACACCCAATAGTGGGTGGGTGTATCAGTGTACCCCACATAGAGACCCAACTCTGATGTTGGCTCAAGCTTCTTCCATGCATCTTTGGTCACATGGCAATAAACCGATGACCCAAAAAACTTGAAGTGACCAACACTTGGCCTCTTACCAGAATAAGCCTCCTCTAGTGTCTTCATCTCAAGTATTTGATCTGGACTATGGTTCTAAATGTAAACCATTGTGTTGCATGGATCAACCCACAAGTGTAGTGGTAGGCCTTGATCATGCAACATCACCCTTGGTTCCCCTACTATGCTCATGTTATTCCACTCAACAACCCCATTCTGTTGAGGGTTGTGGGGTGCCATTGACTCTCGTTTAATCCCTTCCACTGCACAGAAGTTCTTAAACTCACTGGAGACATACTCACCACTATTATCACTCTGTAGAGCTTAAAATTTCTTTCTAGACTATTTCACTACCAATTCCTTGAACTCACAAAACTTTGTGAATGTTTGATCCTTTTTCTGCATAAAAAATACCCAACATTTATGAGAATAGTCATCAAAAAATATAAGATAATACTTTTGTTTTGTTGTGGATGCTGTCAAGAATTTTCCACACACATCTGAATGGAATATCTCTAGAATAGACTATGCTCGACTGTCTCTGTCTCCAATGGAATACTTGGTGTATTTTCCAAAAGTACAACCCTGACATGTATCAACATGCTCAAGCATACCTTTGAGAAGACCGATGGAGATTTGCTGCAATATCGTCAAAGCCCCATGATGTAAGTGGCCCAATCACCTGTGCTACAACTCGTCAATGTCTCGGCTCAACATCTTTTCTTTGAACTCAAAGCCACAAAATCCTCTACCTCTATCTTATAGAGATTTTGAACTTAAATCCCTATCTTCTTGACTTGACCTGTGGCTATGTGTCAAAGGAACACCTTTCCTTTGGAAAACATCACATCATAGCCTCTATCCTCAAGCATGGAAATGCATAACAAGTTCTTCGTCAGTCTACGTACATGCATAACATTCTTCAAGGTGAGTGGAGCCGCATGCTCCCTCTGAAATGTAATAGTTCGCACACTAGTAACACTATATTTACCATCATCACCCATCTCGATATGAATCTTGAGATATTTCTCCTCCAGTTTACTGAATAACTCTTTGTCGCTAGTCATGTGGAACGAAGCTCCACTGTTTAAGTACGAGACACTTCCTATCATTGAAGAAACCATGCATGTAATGAGGGAAAAATCGAATTCGAATTGGGAGGCCAAAGCCTCACTTGCCGCTCCTCCTGGAGACTTCTACTTGGACTTCTTCAATGGAAAATTTGCAGCAAAGTGACCCATATTGTGAAAATGAAACCATTTAACTTTCGTCATGTCCTTCTTCCTACCTCCATGATAAGAATCTGATTTGGAAGGAGAGATTTTACCTTTCCCCTTCCTTTCCTTAATCTCCAAGCCACATTTCTCTTCATCATCAGTCTTTGATGAAGAGGCATCCTTAGTGTTCATCCTGATCTCATCCTGCATCAAATCCGACCATATTAATTTCCAATCCGGGAGCTTACCTCGACCATTGATAGAGTCCTGAAAACTATGCCAATTCTTGGGGAGTCCAAGAAGCGCAAGACTCACCATATCCTCCTGTTCACGGTGTTGGACCCACCAACATGTTAGGGGATCTCCCGAGTAAGAAGTCACAATTATACCTCAGACCATTTGGTGTAGGAATCCTAGTAGTGGGTCATACAGTAATGCCTTGACCATGATTTTGCATAGAGGCAAGTAAGATAACTCTTTTGGTAGAAAGGGTGTGATAGCTGCAGTGAGCCGAGGAAGTTGCATGAGAGGTTCTAACACACGGGGTTGAGATGAGTGCACCCGTTAGAAAATTGTGATAACACACAATTAAGAAGGGAACACACGAGCAAAGATGCATCACAACATGGAAGGAAAGTTAGCTAGCAATCCAAAGTGGTGGTTGAAGAAACAACACATTTAAGAAAGATTCATACATACATACACAGATAGCTATACATGCATATTTAGGTAAACATATACATACATCATTTAGAGTAAACCAGATAACATAGAATGCAATAGAACATATGCATGAAACATGTTGGCTCTTGTTATATTAAGAAGTGTAAGTTCGAGTCATACAATACATCCATATCCAACCACTAGTTCTAATTAAGGAACGTCAGCTACAACCGCCCGCTCCTTCAAAGAGATGTACTAGCTCTGCGTAATGGAGAATCCAAGGCTCATTACAATACTGTCCAATCTCTCTAAAAGATAGTCTTATCAGAAGCTTGGCTGACCAAAATCATATATAATGAGCTATGAGGTGTTGTTTATAGAAAAGGGTGGGGTGACCCTTGATATTCCCCTTTGAGACCGTTCATATACCCTCATGAATCTTCAGCTACTCTATGACTATCACATTCAACTATCGACACTCGAACTTCCGCTTGACAAGACGTTACATTAAAATGCACATGTACCCATGTGAGACAAAATGGATTTAGAAAGACATGCAAGACATCATTGATACTCGTACCATTGTGGTGAGACCAACTCTTTGACAAGCTTGCGATGGTTGAAGGTGATGAGATGATGCCAAGCTTGGTTGTCTATGATGGTGTCCTTGCGCTCAATGGTGTCCGTGCGCATATAAGTGCATTAGTATGGCTCCTCCATCCAACTCGTTTGCTAGCATGTGCATGGTCTTCTTGGGTGCAGACAAACCGGAAACACACTGATGCATAGTGTCTATGTTTATCTTCTATTGTGTGCTCGTGGTCATGCACAACAACTGTCAACTACATGTTCAGCTCTAGTTGGACTTGCTTCTTGTCTTTGCCTCAATGAGTGTGCCAAATGGGTTAGATCACATTCGTGTGCACAATGACATGCATGTTGTTGAATTCCCTTTCATGTGATCAATATCACCACTGACCATTTTTTCTTCGTGCCAGCTGCTTGAATGAATCTATAACTTGTAATGATGTAGTTTCATCCATTTGTGCATGTTGCGTCCCTTGCTGTACCAATTCTTGCTGCAACTCATTCTCTCATATGTGCAGCTCCTATTCTTCCTTGAGTTGCTTCTTGAGCACATGAAAATCCTCCTCTATTCCATTCTCTGCCTTCATGTGATGTTCATGTCACATCGTCACCTCATAGCCTGAGTCTCCAAGGTTTCTTTCACCACAAGTAGATCTCCTTGAGATTGCAACCTTGTTCCGTCTCTGTGTTGTCAACAACCTTCCTCTTGTGTTCGTTGCATCCGGTATGCTGCCTTCAGCTGTTGTTTGTGGTTTTTCTTGTTGTGATGATGTTTCTATCATATCTTGATGTCCATTTCTATGAAAAAATTGATGTCTTCGTGGGTAGGCAAGCCCATAGACACTTGATCGACTGCACCCCCAAGTGTGCTCTGAAAAGTGTCTTCGACTCTTCTCTCCTAGAAACCATTGTATCTGTGCTACTAAGAGGCAGATGAACACCTATGATGCTTGGAGACATGGAAACCAATCTGTTAGTTGAAAACTAGAATGAACTTGAGAACTAACTTGCAACATACCTGTGTGACTAATCATGAAGGTTGTGCAATTTCTACTGGGAGGTTGGGAGACTAACTACCAAGACTTCGCAAGGCATAGTCTCAGCTGTCAGGAGGCTGATAGACTACTAGAACTACACAATACACAGTCTAGCCTGGCTACTGACTACTGGAATTGTGCAATGCTCAATCTAAACTAGGAATGGTTTCAGGCCCAGTGACTGCATTGTGCAATATTCTGGGCCAACAGTCACTCTCCCTCAGAATTGCACAATGCAAGACTGGAGGACAGTCACTAGGTAAAAATGCACATTTCTTTAGAGGAAGACAGATCGTTCCCTTTCAGGATTGCATAATGATGTCTTAGTGAGGCAGAGTCTGAGCCAAGGCTGCCCAGACCTGCTGATGGGCAATCGAAAGAGAATGTGAATGCATGGCGATACTGAGTGTAACCATAAGTGAATGATTGTGCATGCAAATGGTGAATGACAAATTCGGAAAACAGAACAGCATGCAAGTGGGTGAGGCGAGTCGCTGAATCAACAACTATTTGTGAAAATCAATTTCATGCATGTGACTGTAGTGAGATGTTAACAAAAATTGAAATGGTGCTAGTAGATGCTAGTATGTGTCAAAATGACATCAAGTGCTCACTAAAATCCAATAGACAACATTCATACGAAGTGAAACACAAAAAGTACCAGAAATGAAACCCATGACATGGAAGGTGGGCCTACCCCAAAACAATTGATCTAAATGTATCGATGACTCCTAGATGCGATGTGGGATTTCAGAGCTGCAAGATTGATGTGAGGAATGAGCTCTACAGCATCCGATTCATGAGTTTTGACAAAATCAAATATGTGATGTGCATGCCACAAATCTAGGAAGAGCGACACTTGGTGGAAGGTTTCCAAAATGATCCTTGCATGCAACCTCTAGATGCTAAAAGTAGATCCCTAAATCAAGGGATGTCTTTGCATGTTGCCTTGGGAGAAGAATCCCATGCATGAAAATTGGTTTTGCTCGGTCTCGGAGAGAATCGGTCGACTCAACGACACATGCAAGAGCTTGCTCAAGTGCTGGGAGAAAATGCACATTTCTGGAAAGGAGCTCAGCTGGCTACCCAGGAGATTTGCACAATTTCTAGGTAGTGCAGCTGACTTCTGTCCAAGATTACTTAAATCTTGGGGTGAACAGCCCTGCTGGGAGGAATTGCACAATTTTCTTGATGAATCTTGACTCGTAGAGTTGCACAATTCTAGAGCCTAGCAGGCTGCGAGACTAGATTGCACAATTTCTAGAGGGAAGGCTCATTGCCCTCCAAAATTGTGCAATTTCTTGAGGGAGCTGCTCAACCTGCAGCTGGACCAAGTCCAGAGAAACAACCTATGAGGTGAATGCATCAAGCTCTGATAGACAGGCTACCTCTCTGCAACAAAATCATTGGAGCTTCTGTACTTGACGGAGCAAGAAATGTTGTTGTGAAAGGTTGGTAGGGAGGCTCCAAAATAAAGCTAAGGAAAAACTTTGGAGAGTGTTGTATCTGCCACAACACTTGGTGACACACTGGTAGAACTCCAGCTCTCTGGATGGACCTTGTTTGTGAAAAATAAGTCTAACACCTCTAAAAGTACTATTCAGTTCTTAGTTCATCTTGGGTTCCACACTTCTTGATTGTAAGATGTAGCATTCGCTAAGATCTTGGTTGATTTACACACATTCCAAGCCAAGCCAACATAATTCTTTTGATTGGGGATGAGGGGTATATTGGTGCACAAGCAGTATAGTCATTAGAGTCTTAGTTTCATCTCTGGTGTTGCTCCTCTGCCAGCAGGCCTAGACAGTACCTTGGCGGAGTCACGTAGGAACATAAGCATCACTTTGTTACCAGCGAGCTTGGTCAGTACCTTGACAGAGTTACTTGCATCACCTCTCTATGCAAGAAGCCTTTCTCTTATTTCACCTTATGCATCTTTCATTTTTTCAAACTTTTTTCACTTTTTCATTTTTTCATTTTTCATGTTCATAACTGTGCATAGCACTTATTAATTTTAGAGGTGGATGAGGGATCCCGAGTTATTGAGAGCAGAATATATTGTTCCTTTAGAGAAGTAGTTTATGTATACCTCTGAAGTGCTTGTTAAGGTTTTCCCCCTCACCTTACTTTATTTGACTGAGCTGACAATGATTAACCCAAAAACAACTGACTAGAGTAGGTGATACTAGTTAGAGCACAAGCATTGTTTTTTCACCAAGGTTCACTTCAAACAATACACATTTTCCCTTGATGTATCATTGAATACAACAATTTCTTACATAAGAGAGGAAAAAACAGATAACCAAATGTTGATAGTTGTACAAGTCCTCTCGTACTTTACCCATCTTGTTTCAAGAGTCACACATGGTCAATGAAAAACTAACCTATTGACAATAACAAGAAAAAAAGCAACAAACCAAAGTAGAAGAAAAATAAAAATTGAAAGCAAAGTGAGTAAGCAAACAAGCAAGTAGACAAACAAACAAAAAAAACAAGTAGATAAGCATGAAAACAAACACTTCTCCTACTCCTAAGCTAATAGTGCATGTGTTGGGTCCTTATAATACTAGTGATTACCCCATTAATATGGTAGTTGTACCCCTTATTAATATTGTTGTGCCCCTATTTTCACCATATTGTTATTACTGTGCCCCATAGAATCCCTCTAGTGTTATTTTTGTGGCTTTATACTATTATTGTTAGGTCGGCTCAGTTACATTGTGACTCCTTAGACTCCTATATATAGAAAGGAGGTTTTGTCATTTGAATCATCTAAGAATTGTTCATTTATGTAATATAAAGGTGGTTGCCCCCTCGAAGAGGCTGAATTGTAAGGCGTTGATCTATCTTTTCTATCTTTTCTTGAGCTGGTTTCATAACAACATGGGCCTGATCACGTGAAGTGATATTTCCAATGCAGCCACCCACACATTGGTTGACACATGTTGGTTAAGGCTTGGTCCCCAAGTAACTCAGTTTTGCAGACCAGCAAGCAAGAAAGACATAACAATGAAGAGAAACACACTTCATGTTTAAAAGTGTCCACGGGACATAAGTGAGTGCAAGTGAATGACATGTGGTCTGTGGACTTGTCATGATGTTGTGCGACACTGCGTACAACTTTGAAGCACATGCACACTCTTGACTGTGACATGCAAGAAAAAGAAAAAAATAAAGACAACTTGCATCGTACATGCGTGCTTGCAATGTAAGATTCCTGCAATACATGAGTGATGGGATCATGCAGTTTGAGTGGAGGAAGCATGATCTATGTGTGAGTTTGATCTTTAATGCATACAGATGACTGATGAGGAGCCTTAGGTGATTGAACAATTTCCTGATCAAAAGTGAAACATACTCAAAGAGAGAAAGGGCCTAACATAACCATCAGCTCGAGCTGACATGCCTCGACAGTCTTGGGTGTTTCGACTTCATCGTAAGATAGGTCATCATAAACCAGTGGCTTCGAAACATTTACTACGATAGAATCATGATCATGATCAAATATGGGAGTAAATGGATCATGACAGTGACGCTAAAAGAAATCAATGATTTCATCAGCATCCTCATGATGTGATGAATCAAACAGAGGGCTAGATGAAAAGTAGACAAATTCATGCTCTATGTTTTCGAAAAGGCAGATGAAAAATCAAGTGGATTTTAACTGAATAACTTATCCTCTCCTTTGTTGGATGATGGAATAACATTCAATGTGTCCTGTGAGTGATCAACAATGGGTGCATCCATGGATGAAAATCAGATGTGAAATCATGGATGGTGGGTTCATCAAATATGCGAGGAAAGAATGAAGGAGGCTCAGATGGAAGGGAGTCATCCTTCATCGAGTGTTGATGCTCAAGCTCCCAGTCACACTCTTCATGAAAGATAGCACATGTTGGTTGTGAAACACTAACTCCGTTAGTGGCTTGTTCCTTGCTCAAAACAAGTGTAGAGTCCAGAATGGAAGAACATAAGACAATATCATCCAGAGGATTAGCCGAGTACAAAGACAGAGGTTGTGGAACATGTTATCAGTTAGAAGTCTTCCATAGAAGTTATCAAAAGAAGGAATAATCCAAGGTAACCACAAACCTAATCTTTTAGACTCGGGTTCTAGCCAACCTAAGTCCATAGAGGGCTCTCTCTTTATAATTTAACTTTGTTTTGGGTGGGATTTTAGGCTAGTTCTTAGTGTTCATAAGGTTTTGAATTTGGTTGGGTAGTGGAATTCTAGGAACAGATGGATGGAGCAAGGCCTTCAAGCCATTGGGCTATGGATTCAATCAAAGGGTGGCTTAACTAGACCAGATCACTAAAGGGAGTGTTCACAGGGCAGGCTAGCAAAGCAAAAGGAAAATCTTCAGGTTCAATTGATGAGATAGTCCTAACTAGGGTGAAAGGGTAATGAAGAATCTTTAAACCAGAATCAAGATGAAGAGAAGGAGGTGATCATGAGTAAAGGGAAACTAAGAATCTTTTCCTATAGACTAAGGGGGAAACTATGGAAGTAAGGGAGCATTTAAGAATTCCCTAACTAAGATAGTTTAGCAGAAAAAAATAAAAATGTAAACAGTCAAGACAAAGAGCATTAAAGCCAGTTTTGAAATATCATTCCAAGTTTACCATTCAGATTTCATAGAAACACATATGATTATTAATAAACATAAAGAGAAACAATAATATACATGAGAGAGAATACTTATTTGATTTCTTCTTTACACAATAATCTTATGAAATGTCTATAATTTATTTCTTGATCCAGCAAGCCAATCTAGTCTCAATACAATAGCACTTTAACTTGAGAGGAAAATGTGTATAGAACTATCTTTGAATCCACCCTAAATACTTTGAAAGGTGAGGTATTTATACAAAAAATATTTACAACAGTTTGAGAATTAATCTAGGAAATCAAAATATCTTCAAGCATGAAGATAGAGACAGATGGAAAACTTCATCATGCTATCCCTTTTATTGTGATAGTTATGGCTATTTGCAGTTATAATTTAAGTTCTTTAAGCTGGCTGATAGTTGTACTCTTGAATCACCTTTGTCTTTAACCTTTGACTAATACTCTTTAACCTGTTACTCTTTGACCCTGTTTATCTGTCCTTTCACTTGCCTCCAGATTTACTGTGGTAACTTATAGTAAATATGTCATTGTTACCCACCATTTATCTTTAGCTAACTTTACCTTGAGTATCCTTCTATATATCTCGTCTAACTAAGTGTATTTGGTGAAATTTGGCTTGGTGACAAATAGTTGCTTCACTTTATGCTCTAGGAAGAATAGATTTTCTAAAGTATCATATAATACTTTCCCTGTTGGCAATGCTTTGACTCCTGAAGTGCTTGCCTGTTCTCTGGACAATTTCTCTAGTCTGTCAACAGAGTCCACTTGGGTCATAAGTTTGTCATTAATTACCATGGGACTGGGAAGGCCTTTACTAATCAAAATTTGAAGCTTTGCCATGAATCTGTCAATGCCAACCTGCATGTTATGGCATTGTTTCTCTAGGTTAAGCATGAGGTTTCTTTTAGAAAGAACCTTTTTTTATTTTAATGATGGCTTTAGCTCTGTCCTCCACACCAAGCTCATCTAGTTCATGCCTATTATTGCCGTTCAAGAAATAGATGAGTTGATTAGCTTCCTCAAGCTAGTCTCCTAGGTCTTCCTTTACTTTTTGTATTGCTTCGGTGGCCACTTTCACCAGTTTTATTTGCTCGAATATTACTTGAATTGATGGCCAAATATCATTGATAGAGTCAATGATATTGACCCAAAGAATCTCCTTACTCTGTCCTAGTGGCTTTTGCAATGTTAGATCCTTCTCTAGGACCTTAATCTTATCACCCAACCTTAGGGCTTTCTGTGCTTCTTCTTTCTGTTGTATTTGTGCAAGCTTACAGTCAGTTTCTAAGCTTGTCACTTTCTCCTTAAGCCTTTTAAGCTCTGTTGCCTAGATGGACATTTCCTCCATGGCTTTCACTAACTCTGTTGTTTTCTTTGTTGAAGTACCTTCTGTTGTCAAGTTTGTTGTGACTAGAAGTGTTGTAGCAGGTGGAGCTGTTGGTGCTAAAGATGCTACCAATGTTGAAGGGACTGCATTTGTTACTGTGGGAATGGCACTTGTGGAGGTAGTGGGAAATTCACTATGTTTGGATTGAATCATTGTGTCCAATTCTTTCTATGTTTCTTTCAACTGGTTCTTAAGCTTGAGGACTAAGTCCATAAGCTCTTCTTATTCCTTTTGACTCTCTAAGACTTTTGTAGTTTGTGGATGATGAATATGTGGAATTTTGAGTTTCTTTTTCAAATTAGCTATTTCATCATTCTTCTTCTTTATCAATATTTGAGTGGCCTTCACATCTTTTGGATAGTGTCCAATCTCAATGATTAAGTCCTCTAAGGACTTGATTTAGGTGTCTTTTCCCTGTGAAGAGGCCTTCTCCAATTGGAACTGAGCTGATATATTATTCAGAGAGTTCTGCAATTGGTGTGCTACAATGGATTTGCTTGCCAAAGTGGAATATACCATCTCCCCTGTTTGTTAGTGCAGCTCAATCTGGTCAATAGGATGGATTTCCTTTGTCAGTGCTTCAAAATCTATCTTTTTTGTAGTCTGCTGCTGACTTTGGTTGTTGTGTGGTAGGATTCATGAATGTCATTTGCATTTTGCCTTCTTTCACATCATAGGCTGACATCAGCCTTGTCTAGTTGGTAGATGCTATTTTTAAGTATTGTGCATAGATTTGGGCTTTTAGCTTTTCATTCTTGGCCTTTATTTCCTTGTACTTTTCTTTGATATCTTGGTCTTGGTCAGCTGGAATCCTAAATGAGGACACTTCCACATTTTGATGTATTTCCAACATCTGAGTATGGGATGTGGAAGGTTCTTGTGTGCCTCCAGAGGGAGTAACAGGCCTACTTCCTTCCCTTCCCGTGCTCGTGGCTCCTACTGTCTCTTCTGTAAATCCCTTCACAGAGGTAGGATTTAACCTTTGTCTTTTGACTTTGCTGGTTTCTACATATGTTTGTATGGTTTCTCTACCTGATGTAGTGGCTTCCTCTCTATTCCTTTTGAGGCTTCTTTCCTCACTTAGAGGAGTTTGCAAGTTAGGGGAGTACTCATATTGGGTTATTGTGTACATGTTTGACTTAATTCATCTGATAGATTTGGCTGCTCTGATTTTTCTTGTACCTGGGATTCTTCTATCATGTGTTGTTCACTGTGCACCTATCATTCTTCTTATGCTTGAGATTCTCCTGGCACCTGTAGGAAAGAACCTTCATCAAGCCTTTTCTATATATTAATTAGTGCATTTTCAACAGCAACGTCAGTGCTATCTCTGTCCACTAGAGTATTCTCCACCCATTCCAACTGATTTGCATATTTCTCTATTTTAGGGATTCGGTGGTGAATGTAGGGAGTCATCTTATTTTTCTGTCTTCTGTTGTAGATGAAGTCACAAGGATCATATCTCCATATGAAGCTTTGTTTTAGTTTGATTCTCTGAAGGTTTTCTTCTATTTCTCTTCCAGCTTCTATGATATTGCATACAAAGGGGCCTAGTTGATATTTGATTCTAAGCTAGGCCTTCTTTTTGGTTTTAACAAAATGTACCTCATCTGAGTTGATTATCTGCCTGTAGTACTCTAGAGAAAATAACCTCATTGGGAGGTATCTAGGTAGTTTATATGGTGCCAATTCACAGCCATAAATCCTAATTTCTGTGTGATTTTGGTACAAGTACCAATCTCCCACTTTGTGTTGTTTTGACAGCTACAGGATCCTCCTAATGTCTGAACTAATTCTTAGAGGAGGACTTCCTAGCATCATAGTCACCACTAGATGTGCAAAAAGATCAATGAAATCTGTGTATGGATATGGGGAATCATGCTTATGTATCAAAGGATTCCAAAACATTACTGACCTAGGATGACCTTTAGTGTCAAGTTTTTGGAGAGTGAATGGGAACTTGTCAGCTTGATAGTATAAGAAAAGGTGGTACAAAGCTGAAGAATATTTAAACACTCTTTCATTATTCATCCTCAGAAATTTTTCATGCATCCTAATAGCTATGTACTTGGCATAATCATACATGATAGCAGGGGGTTGTCCTGGAGTAATAATGGACATGAAGGATAAAATGATTTCATCTATGTACTCACTGGTGGTATGGCTTAAAACACAAGAGATCATTGCCACTATATCTTGACCAAATGGGGAAAACATGGCAACTACATATGGAGGAGGTTCTGTTGGGACATGCTTTCCCTCTATGATGAAGGTCTGAAGCATTTCAACAATCTTGGCAGTGGTAAGCTTGGGAAATTGGTCTAGTAGGTCCCCAATTGAAATAGGAGTTAAGCTCTACTCTGGTTGTAACTGCAATATTTCATGTATTGACTCAGCAGTGATGGTAAAAAGTATGGTTTGGTCAGGGGACATCACTGCCCTTTGATTGGGAATGTAGGTGGCATGGCAATAATGAATGATTTCAGGGAAAATGTGCACCTCAGGGAATTGATACTTGGGTAAATTAGATTCTCAAAGACCTATTTTATCATCATGGTTTAGGTATTGGTCTTTTTACCGACAACACAGTTTGATAGGGGTTTCACGGACAAAGGTGTCCTTGATTTGGAAGTCTTTATCAGCAAGGGAAGGTGGTCCAGGTCCAAGTGAGGAGTGGTAATTGGCCTGAAATCCATGGCGATAGTGGCATACATTCTTAGTTCTTGTGGATTTAATAATGGGAAAAAATGGGTTTTTGGTCAATTACGGCAACTGGGTTCCAATACAGAGTGGTCTTGGGTCACTGTGGAGTTTAATTCACTTAATTTTCTTATTAGTTCCAAGCAATGCAAGTAATTGGTTCAGAAATGAGACAAGGATTCCAACGAATTTGATCTAAATACCTGGAATTTTGAGGAAATTTGGCTTTGAACGGGTCGATGGGCCACTCCACATTGTTGCAGAAATCCTGCGCGAACTAGAGGGTGGACTATGAGTTCAATGGATTATGCAGATTGGTGGTTGGATGTAGGTTGGCGGTTGGATGTCGTCAGTCACGTGCATGGAGGTCTGGGACTTTTGTTTCCACAATAAAACAAAAGTAATGAGGTTTTTTGGGTTTATTAACAAAGGCAATGATTTAGCAGGCGTATGGGAATAGTAGTATTTTTGGCTTTTAGCAGGATGACATGATGCTTTGTCATTTAGCAAGAGACAATAAGTAGCTTTGTTCGCACTACTTTTGTGGGTTGGGTGGTTTTGGGCGAAGGTCGCCCAATCCCACTCATTGGGCACCACGTCGCATCGGGGCCCAAAGGAAAATAGCCCATATAGGGGAGGTGAAGTTTGGATGTTGAGGCTACCCGATATGTCTAATAACCGTCGGATTAAAGGACAACTGATCGCACGTTGATCGAGGTGGGGGGTTTGTACGAAGGGTAATGGATGGGCCCAGTGGATGTTTGAGTGTGGCGGGGTTTAAATAAATGATAGTTTAAGGTAGGTTTAGGGCGTCAGGGGTGATTTTATTGGTGGAGTGTTTGATTATCAAATTAATCATTGATCGATTAATTAACTCATTTGTCGGGTTTGGTTATTATAAAGTTTATATTTCAAACTTTCGGGGACGGGGTATTAATAAAATGGGTTTATTATAACTATATGAGGAAGGGTTTTTCCCTTTGGGAATTAATATATATATGAATGTTAGAAATTAATATGAAAATGGCAGAAACGAAATAGTGCTAAGCATAATCAATATTTTGCCTTTGTTTGATTTTTAGCATACATACATCATAACTTAGGCTAAAGTATTTTTTGGGTTTTTGAGAAAAGGGGTTTTTTCATGAGGGTGATAACTTTTCCTTAGGACAACAAGGTTTTATCCTTAGAAAAAGGGGTTTATTAGGGAAAAATGGATGAATTGAAGGGGATGAATGTTTATGACGGGATTTTTAGTACCTAGGACCTATAAGTCATTGGGCCGAGGGTCTGGTCCCTCTAGGAGTTAGAGAAATGCTTTGAGCCCCTTTGACTTAAGATTTTGGGTACTTAGGGCTTTTTATTAGAAATTAGTTAAGTGAAGGGTGAAATGAGTGAGTGAAATTAATCAATTGACTTTGTGAACTTCATGCATGTCCAATTGCTCATACTTGAAATTTTCATGATAAGGGTGATAGAAATATGCTTTTGTCAAACAATCGCCATAATTCTGCAACCTTTCTTCTACTTACCCATATACTCATCCTACCATTTTTACTTCTCTTTATTAGGGTGTGCTTAAACTGGCAAACCCCTATCAAAACATTTTTCTTTTCTTTTACAATAGTAATCTAACTAAGTCTAACCTTGTTACATCCAAGGGCTCAGATTAAACAGTTGAGCTCCTTTTGTTCACTCTACCTATCTACTTATGTGCGAAGATTACATTGTTTGGTTAGATTTTCATTCTCTAACTATAAGCATGAAATTGAAAACATGAAATAGCCAAGTTTAAACATTTTGACTATCATGGATTGTGGTATAGGTTACATACTACACATAATCATTTATTTTGTACAAAAAGTAAATAGTAGTGACATTTTCACTTACACACTCTCATGGTATTTTCTTTCTCGTGGTTCATTTTTCATCTTTTTTGACCTTTTTTATTCTTTTTGTCCTTTGATTTTTCTTTTAGGACATACCCTCTTTACATTTTTTAATTTTTTGAATATGGAAAACATTTGCAGAAAGCACAGGTATGTACATATTACAGGTTTAATCTCAGCCATTCAAAAATTATGACTCCTATTATTATAGGAACCTAACAGTGGCTCCACTTGGGGGTGGCATTTCCTAGTGAAATGTCAAGAACTTGTAGATTAATGGCTTTCTGAATTGCTATGATGTTACTCTGCAAATGTTCCTTTCACTTTTCTGCCTTATTGCTATTTATGATAGTAAAACTTTTGAAGCTTAGGGCCTTCTCTTCAGGATTCAACTCCAAAAATTACTATCCAATCAACACTAAACCTTTCAAAAATAGAATATATGCAAGTGATTAGTGAAATCAATAACTAGGTTCTATGTAGTGTTTAAGAATTCGACCATTAACTAGTCCTCCTTCTGCTTCTATGCCATCCAATTCTTTGAGGAAAAAACATAATTACCCCTAAAAGCATATATGATATATGGGCCTTTCCATAGGAAGTAAAACTTTCCATGTTTACCTTTATCCTCTCTTTTTGAATCCCATTTCAAAACTTTGTTTCCTAGGTAGAAATATTTTGCTTTGGTCCTTTTATCAAAAGCTTTGTTGATCCTTTCCTGCACAACTTGGGATCTGATTTACACTTCTTCCCTAGTCTGCTATAAGTGAATTGTCTAGTTGATTCTCCTTTGAATGTCATTTGGATCAACCTGCACCTCTTGGAGTAATTTCATCACTGGTGTTCCCAAGGAAGATGGGAAAACAACTTCCATTCCATAAAATAATTGATAAGGACTGGTACCAATGGATTTATTTGTGGTTAGCCTAACTTCCCACAAGGTATTTACTAGCTTCTTTTTCCATGTTTTCTTGTTATCCTCCAACAATTTTTTGATGATATTCACTAAACTCTTGTTGGAAGACTCAGCTAGTCCATTTCCTTGGGGATAATAAGTTGTGGAGTGAACTAGGGTTATATGATAATTATTACCAGAAATCAATCATTCTCTTAGATTTGAAGGTTACTGCATTATCAGTGATGATCTTGGTTGGGCACCCAAATCTAGATAGGATGTTGGATTCAAGGAAGGTTATTATAACGGTATCAGTGACTTGTCTTGAGGGTATGGCTTCTATCCACTTTGTGAAATAATATGTAGTAGTTAGGATCCATCTGTGTTGGGCAGAGGAAGGTGGATGGATTTCACCAATGAAGTCAAGACCCCACTATTGAAATGGTGCTTTGACAGATATTGGTTTCAAGGGTAAGGGCAAAAGTTTTTTCTTTCCTTCAAAAATATCACATTTAGGACATGAGGTTACAAATTTATTTACATCAGAAAACAGAGTGGGCCAATAAAAAACAACTCTTAGAATCTTGTCATTTGTGGTTTTCCAGTAGAGATGTCCTCCATAGTCACCTGCATGAAACTATTGTAACACCTTGTTAGACTCTTCTATTAATAAACAGTTAAGAAGGATACCTTCATGATTCCTCCAAAACAGAGCATTATCAATTATGCAAAACTTTAAAGATTTCATTTTTAAGAGCCTACTTTTACTTCTGGATAATTCAGGAGGAGCTTGTAAATTTTGTAAAACATATATGATGTCAGCATACCATGGTGATTCCGTAAAGGTCTGGCTGATCGATGGAGTCACCATCTCCTCTCCATTATCCATTTCTACAATAAAATTTATGTCTAAGGCTTGACAGTTCGATTCGTCCATGAGCTTGGCTAAACCTTGGACTTTGATCAACTTTGTAGGTTTTATTTCTAGGTCATATTCTAATATAGTAGCTATCCACTTCCCTCTCTTTCCATCTGGACCATCTTAAGTTAGGATGTGTTTGACCACATCATTGCGAACGTAAGATATTACATGAGAATATAGGATGTAAACTCTAAAATCTTTGATAGCTTTGACTAAAGCAAAAGCTTGTTTTTCCATTATATTATACTTTAAAGGGGCATCCCTTAGGGATTTGCTGAAGAAGGCAATAGGTTGTCCAAAACCTTCATCGTTCTTCTACATTAGGACTGCAGCAATTGTGTGTTCTAAGGCAAAAGAAAATATAATGAAATCCCTATCAAACTTTGGACTGATCAGAATTGGTGTTTGTGTTAAGGCTAGCTTAATATCTTCAAAAGACCTTTTAGCCTCAATTGTCCACTTAATGGTCAAATATTTATTGAACATGTATTTTAATAATATAATTCGTTCTTATAAGTTAGAAATAAATCTTCTAAGAAAGTTTATTTTACCTAAAAAGGCTTGTAGTTCTCTGATGCTCCTAGGATGTTGTATCTGTAAGATGGCTTCAATTCTTGTAGGATCTATTTGGATACCATCTTTAGAGATTATGTGGCCTAACAATTTTCCCTCTTCCAACCCAGATAAAGATTTTTTAGGATTCAAAGAAATTCCATATTTTCTACACTTAATGAAGACCTGCCTTAGATGATATAGGTGTTGTTCATCAGATTCAGAGAATACAGTGATATCATCTAAGTATATTACAAGGAAGTCATGGATTTCCTTAGAAAAATCTATATCCATAGCTCTTTGAAAGGTGGCCCCTGTATTCTTTAACCCAAATGGCATCTTCACATACATGAAAGTGCCCCAAGGAGTAGTGAATGTAGTTTTAGCCTGGTCATCTGGGTGGACTAAGATCTGATTATAACCAGAAAACCCATCCAGTAATGAGATCTTAGTTGAACCTACTACTCTCTGTAATATGTGATCCATTTTGGGGAGGGGGTAGTTGTCCTTGAGTGAAACTTTATTAAGATTCCTAAGGTCAACAGACAGTCTAATTTCACCAATTTTCTTTCTTTTTTTGGGTACCAAATTTGAAACCCAATTAGAGAATCTAATAGGTGCTATGATATTGGCTTCATACATTCTTTTGATTTCCTTTTCAATAGAAGGCAGCAGAATAGGATTGATCCTCCTAAGCTTCTGTCTAAAAGGTTTCTTGTTTTTTTTTAAGGGGATGGATGTTGTCTTATGCTGGTGTCATAGGACTTAAGGTTCTCATAACTCCAAGCAAAGACATCTTGGAATTCCTTTAGCAGTTCTATGTATTTCACTTTTTCAGTAGGAAGTAAAGAATTTGAAAGTTTTATCAATTTAGGATCTTCCTCACAAACTATGTTACATTCCTCTATTTCAGATTTTAAGGGTTCCATTTTCGGTTTCCTAGGGATATCATTTGAATCAAACAAGTCTACCAAAGGATTTAATCCTTTCAGCAATAAATTGTCTTTGAGATTGATGATTTCAGAGTCTTTGTCAATTATTTAATCAATTTCAACTTGCTTTAGGTTTTGAATATCTGATTTTGTAAACCTTGTGGGATGGAATTTATTTATCTCTTCATTTTCTAATTTTTTAATTTCTATTTTATCTACAAAATAAATATCTAATGTTAAGTCAGTATCTATGTTGCTATTTACAATCTCCTCATCTAAAGTTAAAAAATTGTTCATTTGTTGGTCATTAGTGAATAATTGCCAGTTTTTCAAGTTGTCTTGGATAGCAGGTTTGTGCCTAGCCTCAGCAATGTAATGATGGTTAGGTTGAAATGGTAACTTATAGAGTGTTGGCAAAAATAACTAAACTATGAGCCTGCATATTGTGTTTTCTTGGAATGACTGCAAGCTTAGTTTCTAAAAAAGTATTCAATATTTCTACAATTGTTCCTCTATAAAAACCTAACCTACGATCTCTAGTCATATATACAGTGTTGGTTTGTTTTATAACCAACTCAGAATCTCCCATAATAGAAACTCTTATGGCTCCTAACCCTTTAACCAATTTGAGACCTAAAAGAAGCGCTTCATACCCAGCCATGTTGTTAGTGCATTTGAAGTTTAATCTGTAGGCATGGCCCTCTGAGTGATCATTCCCTAAATTGTAAATCCAGACTCCTGCTCCTACACCTAGTTTGTTCACTGACCCATCAAATTCAAGATGCCATAGTATTTCATGTTCATAATTCTTACTATCTGGGGGAACAAAATCTTCTTTGATTAAGCTATCTTGATCATATTTTGTATCTGAAAGCTCTTGAATTTGGACAATTTGATTTTCTGCTACAACTGTAATTTCTTTTGGTTTTGAAGTAATGTTGTTTGAATTATCTTCTTGGTTCTGTTCAACATTGTACATAATGAAAGAATCGATGTCAGAATGCATGGAATATATAGGAAAGTTTTGAGGCCTCTCCTAGCTACTCACTACATACTTCATCAAGGTCTCTCTGTACAGTTTTATAGGATGTCCAAAGACTGAAATTATGGCATATGACATGTCAAGTTGCACAAACCCTTGGAGTTTGGTCCCCCATGATCTAGACAACAACATGTCGTATTTAGGTGGTATATCAGAAACAACTTTGTCCATAAGAATGGTCTTAACAGGGTATTGTACTAGGGAAACACACAGGTCTTTTATTAGTCCTAGGCACTTCACTTGACTTGAATAAAATGAAAACAGGTCCTTGTACAGCCTAGTGATATCCAAGTTCAATTTCTCCATAACATATTTAGGCATTAGATTGTGTGAAGCCCCAGAGTCTAGCATAGCATTACGTAGGATTTTATTATGATTGTTAAGGCTAATGTAAAAGGGTGGTATCCCTCCTTCCACTGGTTTTCCATTAACATCAGGACCGAAAATAAGTTGAGGTTGATCATCAAATAGGTTAACGGAGTCTTCATTCTCAACGAAGTTGCTTATTTGAGATTTGTAAGTTTCATGTTTAATCAGCTTTGTTAAGGGAACCAATATTTTCAATTTGGCTATCTCTGCCCCCAAATTGAAAGGCAAAGGGGATTTCTCTATTTGAAAATTTGGAATTTTAACAGCAAGGCTTGGAGTAGATTGCTCTTTTTTTCTATGTTTGAAGTCTTTTTCTGTGGATTTTCTAATGTAATAGTCAGAGTTTATTCCACTGTCTCCTTGGAGGGGATTGAGGTGGAAGGTTGATTATCAAGGGGTTGGTTATTGGTTACATCTACAATTGTAGGACTAGAGGATTCTGATTTAGTCTAGAGAGGATTTGGAGAGTTTTTGTAACTGGAACTGCTTAAATTTTCTTAGGTTGTGTTGGTACTGCTTTCTTGTTTTGGTCAAGATCCTCAGTGTTCTTCTTACTCCTCAAATTACACTATTTGTGCACTTCGAAGTTAGCAGAATCCTACCCTTGCTTGTAGTCAAATGATTCTCTGGATTGGATCTACAATTGCTGAAGCATGTGTAATTCCTGATCATCTTGAGTCAAAAAGATAGTTTCCTCATCATCTAATCCCATTAAATTAATTTGAGTGTCTTGTTCACGGTCTTCTGAATGGGAATTCTCAACATACTTTTCTTGAAAAGGAGGCCTAATATTCTGATCAGGCCCATTTTTTCCCGTGTTGTGATTTTGATTCTTTTTGAAATTTGGATTTCTCACTAGAGGTGCCTGTTGATTATCCCAGTGAGGCTTTCTTTCAATGTTCTCCATCCTATACATTAGCTTTTACATTCCTTTGGCTAGGGCATCCATTTTAAGGTCAAAGGGTGAGGCTTCATCTTTCAAAGGTGCTCTCCTTTCATTCCTAATCCTAGCTCTTTTTGCTAGCAAATTAGCTTCTACACTAACTGCTACACTCTACATATCTTCTAGAGTTGGAGGATTTCTCTCTCTAAGTTGGAATGCCATATCAGTGTCAAACACATCTAGAAACTTTATCAGAGCTAAGCCTGGTGGGGGTCTAATGTCAACTGGTATTGCATTGTATACATTGTTAAATCTAGTACAGTAGTCCTGGATTGTTTCATTTGGTCCTCTCTTGATGTTTTCATATTCTGAAAGGATCTATAGAGGATTCAATTTCTTTTCCCATCTATTTAGAAATTGATGGTAAAATACTTCTAAACTATCTATACTATTGTTAGGTAAAAATCTAAACCATGTTCTCACATCGCGAGCTAAAGTCTGGGCAAAAATTTTCATTTGGACATCTCCAATATCAATTTCATGCAATTCAAAACAATCTTTCATCTTTCTTGTATGTTGTTGTGCTGTGTAGGATCATGTGCCATCAAATAGGACAATTTTGCTATGGTAGTCTTGTGGCATGGCACCTCGTGGAGCAGGTAACACAAGAGGGGCATATCTATTTGCCATGGCTCTAAGTTGGGCAGGACTGAGAACTGGATTTGAGGTACCAAGGGGTAATACAGAGGTTGATAAAGGATCGGGAGTGATAGGTGTTTGATGGGTAATGATGGGTTGGTGGGGAAGTGAAGGTGTAAATGGAGGTGTGGAATGAACTTCAGAGATGGAAGGGAATAATGATGAACTAAAGGAAGTTGAAGATGTTTTAGAAATCTCAGGGATCTTAGCAATAGTGAGGGATGATTAAGGGGAATTTAAAATGTACTGATCAATTGACAAGTTTACCCTTTGGACTTCAAGTTCTACTGTAAATTCCGGATCTAGAACTATGTCATCAAGTGCACTTCCAGACTTGGTTCTAAATAGGGAAAGGTCAAAATACTTGTCAAAGGGGAGGTCTTCTAAAAACAACCGCTCATCCGGGCAGGAATCTGCTTTAATTGAAGGCCTAGGACTTGAACTTTTCTTGTCTACTGGATATTCTTGAAATCAGGTTGGGATTGTCAAATACTGGGGGAGGGTTTGGATCATGTTTGGCCCTAGTATAGTGAGTTCTCCTTGAAGCTAGATTTCAAGATTTTTCTAATTATTTCTTTTTTTTGTAAAATTTTATAAATAACTTCTCATAAACCCTTCAAGAGGCTTGAAATAAAAATTTTAAATTTCTCAAAGTTTTATTAAGACGAGGGTTTGAGTCCCCAGTATGGTCGCCACTATGTTATCACTCGGAAGTCTTCCCTAGAAGTTATCAAAAGAAGGAATAATACGAGGTAGCCACAAACCTAACCTTTTAAACTCGGGTTCTAGCCAACCTAAGTCTAGAGAGGGCTCTCTCTTTATAATTTAACTTTGTTTTGGGTGGGATTTTAGGCTAGTTCTTAGTGTTCATAAGGTTTTGAATTTGGTTGGGTGGTGGAATTCTAGGAACAAATGGATGGAGCAAGGCATTCAACCCATTGGGCTATGGAGTCAATCAAAGGGTGGGTTAATTGGACCAAATCACTAAAGGGAGTGTTCACAGGGTAGGCTAGCAAAGCAAAAGGCAAATCTTCAGGTTCAATTGATGAGATAGTCCTAACTAGGGTGAAAGGGCAATGAAGAATCCTTAGACTGGGATCAAGATGAAGAGAAGGAGGTGAACATGAGAAAAGGGAAAATAAGAATCCTTTACTATAGACCGACGGGGAAACTACGGAAGTAAGGGAGCATTTAAGAATTCCCTAACTAAGATAGTTTAGCATAAAACATTAAAAATGTAAACAGTCAAGACAGAGAGCATTAAAGCTAGTTCTAAAATATCATTCCAAGTTTACCATTCAGATTTCATAGAAACACATATAATTATTAATAAATATAAAGAGAAACAATAATACACATGAGAGAGAATACTTATTTGATTTATGATTTACACAAGAATCCTGTGAAATGCCTGTACTTTATTCCTTGATCCAACAAGCCAATATAGTCTTGATACAATAACACTTTAACTTGAGAGGAAAATGCCTATAGAACTATCTTTGAATCCACCCTAAATACTTCGAAAGCTGAAGCATTTATACAAAAAATATTTACAAAATATCTCATAATAGTTTGAAAATTAATCCGGGAAATCAAAATATCTTCAAGCATGAAGATAGAGACAGATGGAAAAATGCATCATGCTGTGCCTTTTATTGTGATAGTGCTCGCTGTTTGTAGTTAGAATTTAATCTCTTTAAGCTAGCTGATAGTTGTACACTGGATTCACCTTTGTCTTTAACCTTTGACTGATACTCTTTAACCTGTTACTCTTTGACCCTATTTATCTGTCCTTTCACCTACCTTCAGATTTACTGTAGTAACTTATAGTAAATCTGTCATTGTTACCCACCATTTATCTTTAGGTAACTTTACCTTGAGCGTCCTTCTATATATCTCCTCTACCTCAGTGTATTTGGTGAAATTTGGCTTGGTGACAAATAGATGCTTCACTTCATGCTCTAGGAAGAATAGATTTTCTAAATTATCAGATAATACTTTCCCTGTTGGCAATGCTTTGACTCCTGAAGTGCTTGCTTGTTCTCTGGACAATTTCTCTAGTCTGCCAACATAGTCCACTTGAGTCATAAGTTTCTCATTGATTACCATGGGACTTGGAAGGCCTTTACTGATCCAAATTTGAGGCTTTGCCATGAATCTGTCAATGACAACCTGGATGTTATGGCATTGTTTCTCTAGGTTAAGAATGAGGTTTCTTTTCGAAAGAACCTTTTTTTATTTTAATGATGGCTTCAGTTCTATCGTCCACACCAACCTCATCTAGTTCATGCTTGTTCTTGCTGTTCACGAAATAGATGTGTTGATTGGCTTCCTCAAGCTAGTCTCCTAGGTCTTCCTTTGCCTTTTGTATTTCTTCGGTGGCCACTTTCACCAGTTCTTTTTGCTTGAATATTACTTGAATTGATGGTCAAATCAATGAAATCTGTGTATGGATATGGGGAATCATGCTTATGTATCAAAGGAGTCCAAAATATTACTGACCTAAGATGACCTAGGATGACCTGGTTGGATGTAGGTTGGTGGTTGGACGTCGTTAGTCGCGTGCATGAAGGTCTAGGACGTTTTTTTCCACGATAAAACAAAAATAATGAGGTTTTTTGGTTTTATTAACAAAGTCAATGATTTGGAAGGCATATGGGAATAGTAGTACTTTTGGCTTTTAGCAAGATGATGTGATTCTTTATTGTTTAGTGGGAGGCGGTAAGTGGGTTTGTTCAGATGACTTTTGTGGGCTTGGTGGTTTTGGGGGAAGGCCACCCGATCCCAGTCATCGGGCACCACGTCAGATCGGGGCCCAAAGGAAAACAACCCATATTGGGTGGGTAAAGTTTGGGTGTTGAGGCTGCTCGATATGTTTAATAACCATTGGATTAAAGGGGAGGAAATCGCACAGTGATCGGGGTGGGGAGTTTGTACGAAGGGTAATGGACGGGCCCGACGGATGTTTGAGCATGGAAAAGTTTAAATAAATGATAGTTTAAGGTGAGTTTAGGGCCTTGAGGGTGATTTTATTGGCGGAGGGGTCGATTATTAAATTAATCGTTGATCGATTAATTAATGCATTTGTCGGTTTTGGTTATTATAAAGTTTATATTTCAAACTTTCTGGGATAGGGTATTAATAAAAAGGGTTACGAGGAAGGGTTTTTTCCTTTGGGAATTAATATATATATGAATGTTAGAAATTAATATGAAAATGGTGGAAACAAAATAACGCTAAGTCTAATGAATCTTTTGCCTTTGTTTGCTTTTTAGTACACATACATCATAACTTAGGCTAAAGTGTTTTTTGGGGTTTTGAGAAAAGGGGTTTTTTCATGGGGGTGATCACTTTTCCTTAGGACAACAAGGTTTTATCCTTAGAAAAAGGGGTTTATTAGGGAAAAATGGATGAATTGAATGGGATGAATGTTTATGAGGGGATTTTTAGTACTTAGGATCTATAAGTCATTAGGCCGAGGGTTCAGTCCCTCCAGAAGTCAGAGAAATGCTTTGAGCCCCTTTGACTTAAGATTTTGGGTACTTAGGGCTTTTTATTAGAAATCAGTTAAGTGAAGGGTGAAATGAGTGAGGGAAATTAATCAATTGACTTTGTGAACTTGATGCATGTCCAATTTCTCATTCATGCTTGAAATTTTCATGATGAGGGTGATAGAAATATGCTTTTGTCAAACAATCATCATAATTCTACAACCTTTCCTCTACTTACCCATTTACTCATCCTATCATTTTTACTTCTCTTTATTAGGGTGCGCTTAAGCTGGCAAACCCTTATCAAAACATTTTTCTTTTCTTTTACAATAGTAATCTAACTAAGTCTAACCTTATTACATCCAAGGGCTCAGATTAAATAATTGAGCTCCTTTTATTCACTCTACCTATCTACTTATCTGCCAAGTTTACATTGTTTGGTCAGATTTTCATTCTCTAACTCTAAGCATGAAATTGAAAACATGAAATAGCCGAGTTTAAACATTTTGACTATCATGGATTGTGGTATAGGTTACAAACTACACACAATCATTTATTTTGTACAATAAGTAAATAGTAGTGGCATTTTGACTTACACACTCTCATGGTATTTTCTTTCTTGTGGTTCATTTTTCATCTTTTTTGACCTTTTTTATTCTTTTTGTCCTTTGATTTTTCTTTTAGGACATACCCTCTTTAAAAATTTTATTTTTTTGAATATGGAACACATTTGCAAAAAGCAAAGGTATGTACATATTATATGTTTAATCTCAACCACTCAAAAATTATGACTCCTATTGGTATCGGAACCTAACAGAACAAAATGCATATGAAAACTTGATGGACTCATAACCAAATCTGTGCGAAAATTAAGCGAAGTGATGTTGGGAGAATAAGACAACTGAATAGATGTGCGAGCATGTTCTCCTTCATCACTTTGCTGTGGTGGAGCTGTTTGATGAGGGGATGGAGGACAGTCACTTCTAATAGTGACGACATCTGTCTGTGATTGTGTAGCTCCATTACTTAAGAATACTGAGCGACGCTTGATTTCAAACTTCTTCATGGGACGAGTAGATTTCTTAACATAATACTCGAATCAATCCCAAAGATAGAAAAAATCCATTTGGCTCTTCAGAGCTTGAAACTGAAAATCATGGAAGCGCTGCCAAAAATCCATAGTCAATTCATGCAGAGCTTTCCGTTGTTGTAATATTTTTTGGTAAAGATGGTCTGGATCACAATGATAGAACATGTCTTCAATGAGATCCCAAAATTTCTCAAGAGAGTGCATGATGTTAGCCGGTAGGCTGGATAGCCATGAATGTGGAGATTCACGAGGTTTGTATGCAAGAAGCAAGTTGGCCTATTCGTTAGAACATCCATCTTCCTCATGAAGCATGGAAAGAAAGTCATGTAAGAACGCAGGTGAGGTCACTTTGCCTCTTCCATCATACGTGTAAGTGGAAAAGAGATCAAAGAACTCCCTCTTGATGGTGACATCTTCATGATTTGAAAAACATCATGGAAGGATGAGAGTGCAAGAATCCATGATAGATATGAAAAGTTTCAAAGCAAGATGAGAGGACACAACTTGTCATCTAGCCCTCCTTCTATCACAACAAATGTTGACAGTACTAGACCCACTAACATGTTAGGGGATCTCCCTGGTAAGAAGTACCAATTACACCTCAGACCATTTTGGTGTAGGAGTCCCAGCAGGGGGTCGCATAGTAATTCCTTGACCACAATTTCACATTGAGGAAAGTAAGAGAACTTCGTTGGTAGTAAGGGTGTGACAGCTATAGTGAGCCAAGGAAGGTGCATGAGAGGTTATAACGCACGGTGGTGGAGATGAGTGCACCCCTTGGAAACCTATGATAGCACATAGTTAAGAAAGGAACACACGAGCAAAGATGCATCACAACATGGAAGGCAAGTTAGCTAGCAATCCAAAGCGATGGTTATACCAACAACACATTACATAAATATTCATACATACATACACAAATAGCTATACATGCATGTGTAAGTAAAGATATACGTATATCATTTAGAGTAAACCAGATAGCATAGAATACAATACAACATGTGCATGAAACATGCTAGCTCTTCTGATATTAAGAAGTGTAAGTTCCAATCATACAATACGTCCATGTCCAAACACTAGTTCTGATAGAAAAACATTACGATCACAATCGCCTGCTCCTCCAAAGAGATGTACTAGCTCTGCGCAATGGAGAAGCTATGGCTCGATACAATATTGTCCAAGCTCTCTCCAAGATAGTCTTATTAAAAGCTTGGCTTATACAATGATTTATGAGGTGTTGTTTATAGAAAAGGGTGGGGTGACCCTTGACATTCCCATTTCAGACCGTTAATATACCCTCATGACTCTATTACATCCGATTATCGACACTCAAACTTCCACTTAACAAGACATTACATTACAATGCACATGTGCCCATGTGAGACAAAATAGCTTGAGCAAGCCATGCAGGAAATCACTGATACTCGGACCATTGTGGTGAGACGAAATCTTTGACATGCTTCTGATTGTCGAAGCTCATGAGCTGATGCTAAGCTTGGTTATCTGTGATGATGTCCGTGCGCTCAATGGTGACACCTTGCTAAAGCGAATGCTTGCCTTTGTTGCATTTGGGTGCATTGGTATGGCTCCTCCATCCAACTCATTTACTAGCATGTGCATGGTCTTCTTGGGCGTGGACAAATCAACAACACACTGATGCATAGTGTCCATGTTGATCTTCTATTGTGTTCTGGTGGTGATGCACATCAACTGTCAACTACACGTTCAGCTCTAGTTGGACTTCTTGTCTTTGCCTCAATGAGTGTGCCAAATGGGTTAGATCACATTCATGTGCACAATGACATGCATGTTGTTGAATTCCCTTTCATGTGATCAGCAACACCACTCACCATGTTTGCTCCATGCTAGCTTCTTGGATGAATCTATAACTTGTAATGACTTAGTTTCATTCATTTGTGCATGTTGTGCCCCTTGCTATACTTGTTCTTGCTGCAACTGATTCTCTCGTTTGTGCAACTCCTATTCTTCCTTGAGTTACTGCTTGAGCCTATGCAACTCCTTCTTTGTTCTGTTCTCTACCTTCACATGATATTCATGTTGTGCCATCACCTCATAACATGAGTCTCCAAATATTCTCTCACCACAAGTATATCTGCTTGAGCTTGCAACTTTGTTCCGCCTCTGTGTTGTCAACAACCTTCCTCTTACGTTCGTTGCATCCAGCATGCTTCCTTTAGCTATTGTTCATGGTGCTGCTTGCTGTGATGCTGTAGTCATCATACCTTGATTTCCTTCTCTACTAACAACTTGATGTCTTTGTGGGTAGGCAATTCCATAGACACTTGATCGACTGCATCCCCAAGTGTGCTCTGAATGGTGTCTTTGACTCTGCTCTCCTGAAAACCATTGTGCATGTGCTGCTAAGAGGAAAATGAACACCTGTGATACCTAGAGACATGGCAACACTCATGTAAATCAATCTGTCAATCAAAAACCAAAATGAAATTGGGAACTAACTTGCAACATACCTCTATGACTAATCATGAAGGTTGCACAATTTACGCTAGGAGGTCAGGAGACTGACTACCAAGACTACGCAAGGCATAGTTCGGGCTATCAAGAGGCTAACTGATTGCTAGAACTACAAAATTTATAGTCCAACTTGGTTGTTTATTGCTGGAATTTTGCAATGCGCAATCTCAGCTAGCAATGGTTGCAGGTCCAGTGACTGCATTGCAAATTTTATGGGTGAGCAGTCACTGTCCCTCGGAATTGTGCAATGCAAGACTGTAGGACAGTCACTAGGAAGAAATGCGCATTTCTTAAGAGGGAGATAGAGCCTTTCCTTTTAGGATTGTGCGATGCAAGATTGTAGGACAGTCATTGGGCAGAAATGCACCATTCCTGAGAAGAATTACGTAATGCTGTCTTGGTGAGGCAGGGTCCAAGCCAAGGTTGCCCAAATGGACCGATGGGAAACTGAAAGTGAATGTGAATGTGAATGCATGGTGATACTGCATGTAAGCATAAGTGAATGATCCTACATGCAAACAATGAATGATAGATTCAGAAAATGAAACAACATGCATGTGGGTGAGGCAAGTCGTTGAATCAATGATCGTTCGTGAAAAACAGTTTCGTGCATGCGACAACAATGAGATGTTAATGAAAAATGAAACGATGCTAGTAAAAGCTAGTATGTATCCAAACAACAACAAGCACTCACTGAAATGAAGAAGACAACATTTGTACGAAGCGAAACAAAAAAAGCACTAGAAATGCAACACAAGACATGGAAGACGTGCTTACCCCAAAACAACTAAGCTGAAAGTGCCGATGACTCCTAAATCTGATTTGGGATGTCAGAGATGCAATATTTATGTGAGGAATGATCTCTACAGTGTTTGGTTCATGAGTTTGATAAAATCGAAGATGTGATGTGCATGCCATGAATCTAGGAAGAGCGACACTTGGTGAGAGGTTTTCGAAATGATCCTTGCATGCAACCTCCAGTTGCTAAAAGTAGATCCATGAATCAAAGGATGCCTTTGCATGCTGCCTTGGGAGAAGCAACCCATGCATGAAAATCAGTTTTTCTTGGTCCTGGACGGAGCTGGTCAACTCAACTGCACATGCACAGGCTATTCAGTTGCTGGGAGAAAATGTGCATTTCTAGAAGAGAGATGGGCTGGCTACCCAAGGTATTTGCACAATTTCTGGGAAGGGTAGCTTAATACTATGTAGGATTACACAATTCCTGGGCTGAGCAGCCCTACTAGGAGGAATTGTGAAATTTTCTAGATGAAGGTTGACTGGCAGAATTGCACAATTCTGGAGCCAAGTAGGCTACCAGACTGAATTACGTAATTTCTGAAGGGAAGGCTGGTTTCCCTCTAGAATTACACAATTTATTGAGGGAGTTGCTCAGCCTCCAGCTAGACCAAGTCCGGAGAAACACCCTATTAGGGAAATGCATCAAGCTCTGATAAACAGGCTACCTCTCTGTAGGAAAATCACTTGAGCTTGTGTACTTGACAAATTAAGACATGTTGTTGTGAAAGGTTGGTAGGGAAGCTCCGAAACGAAGCTAAGGAAAAATTTTGGAGGGTGTTGTAGCCGCTACAACACCTCCTCGGCAACTGTGATTCTAAAACTTCCAATTTCATCTCGACATTGAGTGAACCTAGTCAAGTACTTTGGAATCGACTCACCTTTCTCCATCTTGATTTTACGAAGTTTATCCTTCAGTGCCAACTTCCTTCGATCACGCTATTCTGATACAAGTTCGTCAATGTTTTCCACATAGCATGTGGGGTTTCCTTTCTATGGAGACTTGAGACAATATGATAACTAAATCCATGAAGGATTATCCACCTTGACTTTGCCACACACTTCTTCCACTCGGCCAAGTTCTATGCATCAGTAGCTGCTGGCTTAGGAATTGCTTGTTCAATAAATTCCTTGCAGCCATTGTCCTCTAGAAAAACCTCCATCCTGTCCCTCTAGGATATCAAATTTGATCTGCTTCCAAGGAATACTCAAGCCTCAACCCATGGAATTCCATTTGTCAAGCTTGAAGTATGTATTGGAAATTCGAATTTCACCTGTAACTGAGAAACTCAAAACTTCGAAATCTCCTCTAGAGAGTTGATTTTAAATCAGTGATACCTCTCTCATCGGAACTTTGATTCGGCTGAATTTTTTCTTGAATTTGGGTATCTTTTCCCAAGGAATCCATATCTAATTTTTTTTCTTCTGAAAATGTTGTATAGAAAGTTTCAGATCTTCTTTGAAAACTCTCAGCCCAATAAACAATCTTGTTCCTATACCTTGTATAAAATCCTGTAGATTCAAAAGTGAATGCCAAAGAAAGAGACAAGAATATACTTCTACTCTTTACAGCGGAAGCCCATAAACATTGAGAAAACAATAATAAATAGAGGAAGAGAATCAAAGGCACATAATGGAATAAATATCAAGGGAAAACCACAACTCAAAACCCCACTATCCTTTTTGTATTAATTTGGAAAATTAAGATGAAATTACAATGCTTGTTCTCTCTAGAAAAATCCCAGCACTCATCAAATTCAATATCCAACTGATAATAAAGGTCAATGCCAAATCTTAGCCAATTCACAAGTTCTCCAAGTCTCTATTCCAAGTTGTAATTCCTACGAAGGATAACTTCTATTTTAAGGGAAATAAATCCTTTAAAAACTACACAATCCCTTGAGTATTAGTTCCTGATTTCATACACTATCAGTGTAACTCAGAAAAATCTAAAACAGAAAGTACATTGTCCCTACACTCTAGTCTCAACTGGGTCTTTCTCGGAATTGACATGCATGAGTTTCTGATGAGTAATTATTCTGTTAACTAGAGTAGCACTGGTGGTGTTCATTAGTTTCACCACTCACTGTTAACTCACTATTAGTTTTCTCAATCAGTTTGAGAACTAATTTAACTAAACCAACTCATGAAACCTAGTGTTCTATTTTACAACTCACAATTAACTCACACTAGACTCCTACAAAGTAGGGAGAACATATACATGACTTCTAAAAGACTTCCTATTTTAAGTTGCTGGTGGGCCCCAGTATTGCAGCAATAATGCTGCAACTCCTGGGACTCCCTTCTTTAATTTTATCAACCCGGTAGTTCATAACAAACTTGGAAGCGTCGGTGTTGTATGCACAAGTAATAGCTCTTGCCGCAACTGTCACTTGGTTAGCTGGCACAAATCTGCTAGGGGATCAAGCCAACTTCTATGAGCTCTCAGAAGAAGCTTGTTAACTGATGGATGGAAGCTAACTCAAAGGAAGCTAATATGCTTGCGAAAAGAAACTGAAAAGCTGAAAGAAAGTGCAAACCCTAGCAAACCCTAATTTTACCAGATAGTCCTACTGATGCGAAAAGGAGGATGCAAGCTACTGACAGAGATGCCATTACTTCTAGGAAGGTAAAATACATGTGTCTAAGCTACTTCTATATGAAGAAGACATCTTTTGTATTTTTGAATAAGTTGTCAGAATTATCATGCATGTGCTTTTACTGTTTTTGACTGTGTAGAGGTGGATCGGCGAGAGGAAATGCTTGGAAGAGGTCAGGAAGGTTTAGAGAGGGCCTAAGGGGTCCCAAATACCCTTCCAGAGAGTTTCACAGAGTTTAGCTATCAAGAAACCTCATTCGTAAGCTTCTACAGGAAGTCTGCAGGGGTTCTACAGGATGTTATGGAATTTCTACAGGATGGTTTGTGATTTTCTACATGATGTTCAGAAATGGGATTTTGGAGGATGGATGGATGAAGAAAGATGAAGGAGTGGGTATGGAGGTAGGATAATGGTGTGAGGAGTTCCAGGCCTTGGGGGATGGAGTTGAAGAGTGGTGAGAATGGTTGGATTTGTTCAAGGCGAAGTGGAGTAATGTTGCACAAAAATATGGGAATTAGGTCAAAGTGAGCAAATGGCAAACATGAGGCAAGAATCTGGGTTGGAGGATGGAGCAGATGGGATTGATGGAGTACAGGTGGATGGAGAGGTATTACAGGTGCTCTGCAAGTTATTTTTCGAATTTGACAAATGAAGGCTTGGAAAATCAAGAACCTAATTACTTTGACCTAATCTGACCTAGATAACAGCAAAGGAAATGAGCAAAAGTCTATTTGCAGCAAAACCATATGAAGTAACTATGCAAATGAGAAATCATGAATCTAAGCATGCAACCACAACTGATATCAAGTTTGGCAACTAAGAATCTAACACTACTAATTGCATGGTGAAGCAAAGACAATGTTTTTGGTGGCAGCAAGGTCGCCTTGGTCCCAGCTCATGATTCCACTGAAGGAGAGGTGAAATCCAAAGTGCTTGATGGCCTTTCTCTGAAGATCTTCTCTATTATTAACCTATCAAATCAATCTGAACATGAAAAACCTTTTTAATCATCAAAAGCAACCTAAATAACAAAACAAGATTTAAATCTAAATAGTAGATTTTATTCTAAGAATGCAGCAAAGACACATAAAAGTAAACAAAGGAGGTATTGGGCACTTGAGATGGGCCCAACCCCAAGAGCTACAACCTCCTAAGAGAGATTAAAGCTGGTGCAAAGTTGGATTCATCTTTATTGATCAAAAGAATAGTTACATTCCAAAAATTGTCCACAAGGAAAACTTGAAAATGTGCTGAAATGCAGAGCTAAACTACTGACTAAAAAATGACTAAAAAACGAACTACAAACTAGCTAACTTCTGCCTACAATGTGACTAACTACTTGCTAACCCAAATGAGGCCCTAACCCTTCTTATTTATACAAATTGAGGATCCCAACAGTCCTCCTAAAGTTTAGGGACTCGGCTGCCCAAAACTTGTAGTTAACATCACCTTTACTAGCCCTTGCTCGGCTGCCCTTGTGATAATCGATTTTGTGGCCCTTGAACTCCGAGATGATGGTGGAGAATTTGAGGTAAGGGCCCGTAAATGAAGGGGACACCTTCTTAAAAATCCTCTCCACGAATTTGGCTGCCAAGTGCTCATTTAAACCTTTGATTTTGTCTCCAAATTGACCAAAAACATTGCATAAAGCACACATTAGACTTGTTGGCATAATGACTAACCAAATTCACTCTATTAGCATAAATATAATATAAAACATGCAATAAACTAAAGAGAATGGTGGATTAAGTCGAATTAGGAGGTTGAATGAGCCCATATAATTATCCATTTTTGGGGTTCATCATCGCCCCCTAGTGAAAGTGTTTCTCATCCTCTGAGCAACTAATCTATCTCCTCCTCTTTGATGGCCTTGGTGGCCTCCCTGTCATGCCAAGATCCTGAAGTGATGTCCTCTTCTCGGTCATGAAACCATGCTTTTCTCTCTGCTTCTTCCCATTGCCTGTGCTCCCTTTTCTAGAGAATTTTCAGCTTCCTGTAAAACTGTCTCAACATCCTGTAGAGAGGCCTTTGTGTCCAACTTTTTTGTTCTTTCTCTCCAAGTGGATGTCTTCAGGATTCCCCATATAGGTGATGGATGCCTTTGAGGGAGACTTTTCCTTTTGTTTAGCTAAGGTGTCTACAATTGTAATTGGCTCTTTTGACTGTGGTTGGGGTCTGCCAGTTTTTACCCGCATGCTCCTTCTTGCCTTAAAATACATGGGAGGCTCCCTCTTTTGCTTTCCTTTCTAATTTGGAGATGTGCTTAGGGTTTCCAACATAGTTGTTGCCTCCCTAGCTAAAATCTCAGGTGATTTTTCCTTCTGTTGCCCTGTTTCTAGACTTCCTATAGAAAGTCCTGTGCTGACTGTTTTCTGGCTTCCTGTAGAAACGGTTTTCATGCTTCCTGTAGAAACTGTTTCAACTGTTTTGATATGCTTGGCTAGATGTGGCTCTTCCTCCTTTTCTTCCTCTTATTTTATCTTCTCCGCCTCTGTTAGCTTGCTTCCTCACGCTCTGTTTTGGCTTTCTTCTCATCTTGTTTAGCTTCTGCCTTCTTTGCTGTAGTCTTTTTCTTTTCTATTCTTCCTTTGTTTTGCCCTCTGCTGGAATGATTTGTGCTCCATCATCATTGGTTTTTTCACATTCTTCAGGCTTGATTCTTCCCTAGAATTGCATCGCTTCTTTTGCATAAACATGCAACAAATAAAACTGTTTGTTTTCTTCTTCTCTTGAGGTCAGAAATTTTGCAAAAAGCTCGTGTTTTCTTCTAAAAAGATAGCTCATTGGCCCTCTTGTAAACTTGTTATTGCTCCTGGAATTTTCATGTTTTTCACAACAACAACTTCCAATTTTTTCTCTCTTCAAACTTTTCCAACCTGAATTTGCTTCTTAGTTTTTGAAAAGAAATCAATATTTTTTGACAGATCAGAGAACAAATAACATAGTTTTCTTTCTTATAGAAAGTGGACAGTCTTGCAAATTCACTCTTTCACATAGTCTTAGTTCCTATGGTTTCATCTCTCTTTTCAGAAGAAGGTGAGAAAGAAGAAGCTAGACTTCGAATGCAGAGGGAAAAAAGAACCGTGTAGAACTCAAAAAATATGCAAGCAAACTTTTCACCTTTTTTCAATGTGCAGGCACACTTTTCCTCTAATTTTTTTAATTTAATTCCATGTTCAATTCACAATTTTTCACCAATAAATCATGCACAAATAAGTTTCCCCGATCCTACCTCGTTTGGAGCTTGAAATTCGCCGAAAATCCCATGTTCTCTTTCTGCATAGTTGTTTTCTGCGTTTCCCGTAGAAGACTTCCTGTAGAACGAAACTGCGCTTCCTGTAGAGCCCAACAAGCGGGAATTTTTTTTAAAGAAACAACAGAAATCTCGAGAAATCAGGCAGGAATCTTGCAGAGGACCATTGGTTAACTTATCTGGACGTGGTGGACGCGTGCTCCAGTTGTGACCGTAGTTGAACAGAGGGTGGTGAGAGTCAGCCGAGCATTTTTGTAATTGCTGCGTGATTTGTGGTGAGGGAGTGAACTGTCCAGGTGTACGTGGCCACATGAAGACTGTAGTGTTGTTCATGAACTGTATGTTTTCCCCCTGTAATCACTTCCATCAATTACACTAAGGTTTAAACGGCCAACACTCCTGGTTGTTTTAATTTTCACATGAGTCGACTGTCCACGTGTATTGCATGACTTCCGACTGAGCGCTAGAGAAGGAAATGTCGAGTTAACCTTGCTAGATTCGTGGCTTAATCCCACCACTCCATTCATTCATGCAGTTCTTCAATTAGATTCATGCAATAGAGGAACAAGTTTTAGTCACATACCTGGAAGTTGAATGGTTACTGTGAGGTGTTGTGGCCTTTCATTTGCTGCATGCACTAGTTTTTGTGGTTGCATGGTGGCTTGGTTGCTGATTCATGGCCATTTTGTCTTGTGCAGGTATCCTCTGGCCAGATCCACACTGCAGGAGCTGGCTTCCACGTTCAGATCTACACCCTGAAGCTGCTGATGTTGAATTTTCACAGGCAAGAAACTTGTTTTCGCCATTGCTCTTGAACGATAGACCGGATCGATATGAAACTTCCTAATCATGTTCCTATCATCATTATGCACCTCCCATAGCAAAATCGCGATCAATGGATGCACATATTGCGAGAAAAATGGGAATTGGCTGAAGATTACAGAGATCAATTTCTCAGAAACCATGCATTGGAATCAACTGAAACTGCTTGGGTAGGTTACTGTCGCCCATATGCATCTCCCCATGAAGCAGGTTTTGAAACGGATGCACGGATATGGAGAAAATGAAAAAATGGCTGAAGGTGATGGAGGCTGATTTCTTGGAAATTGTGCACCAGAATTGGTTGAAATTGCTCAGGCATGTTGCCATAATCCTCATACAAATCCCCATGTAACTGTTTTGCAAATGGATGCACGGTTTTCAAGTTAGGGCAAAAACAAATTTCAGCACCATGGATTTTTGCTTCCAAGCATTCTGCAATTTTTTGCATGGTAAGAAAAAATGAGCTTGGGCTGTGATGCAGGCATGGAAATGATGGAGGAGGAGTTTGAAGAAGGTAGGAGGACTGATGAACCCTTTTGGAAGCTATCATGCTCGCCAAACTACCTGTTTGCAATCCATTTCTAGCTTCCTGTAGAAATCTTGTAATTTCTACAGGAACTTTCTGTAGAACACACAGTTTTTAGGAAAGAAGCACAATGAGATGGAAAAGTTGATGGAGAAGGGTGAGCGATGGAAACATGGTTGCTTGCAAGCCTCATGGACATATTCTTAGCCTTCTGGTCCTCTTTGGAGATTGATTTTGTCTTGTTTGTGGGCTTCCTGTAGAAGACACAGAACTTCCTGTAGAAAACACAGAACTTCCTGTAGAAGGCACAGAACTCCCTTTGTCTTTGTTTTGAACGATCCTCCTGACCTACAATGTCCTTCTTGCAATCTGCAATTATTCAATGGAAATTAGGTTTACTTTTTCTTTTTCTCTTTTCTTCTTTTTTTTTCTCTCTTTTTTTTTGAAAACAACTAGGGCACCTCATGGAGGTTTTCACCCTAATTGCCTGCCCTAGGCACCTCCAAGGGAGGTCTTCACTCAAGGATCTTATTCTTTTTTCTTTTCTCTCTTTCCAACCCATTGACCACCTCATGGAGGTTTTCAATCAATGAGCCAATCTAAGGCGCCTCCGAGGAGGTTTTCACCTTAGATTTTTCATCTTATTTCCATTTTTTTCATTTTTTCATTTTTTTTTTCTTTTTTTTTTTCCTACCCTACCCTACTTGGAAAACAAAATCGTTCTCAAGTATAAGAATACTTCCAATGGAGCCATGTACACATCGATATTAGAGACAAAATGATGTAGAGGCTCAAAATGCATGCTTTGACAGGTATCCGGATTTCAGAGAACAAATGATTTGACTTTAAAGGGATCAAGCATAGCTAAGGAAGAGAGTACTGCTGCAACTTAGTGACCGTATGAAACCATATCTCAATGGGGACGATCCCACCATTCCAGCTCATCAAAATTCATTTTAAAGGTGGTGGCTTGGTCAACCCCCCACATGCAAAAGATTGTGATTTTTAATGCAAAGTACTAATATGAAGCACCAAAATTCTATTTTCATTCTTGCTTGAAGGGGGGGTCTACTCTTGTGTATATGGTATTTCGCTAAATATCCTTCGCTTTATGTGGTATTTCTTGGACCTTGCAGCTTGGGTAGGTTTTCTCATGACATTGAAGCCATTCCCATGAAACTTCTATAGTCAAATTACATGCTTTGGAACCTATTTGTTGTCATTTTAGGGTTTGAGGTAGTCTGAGCTATCAAAGACGTTGCAGCAAGGAAAATTTTAAGGATAGAAAATTTTTGTGAAGTTTAAAAACATTAGTGAATCTCACTAATCCATAATATGCAAACTATAAAATGTTTATTGATATATTTGTAAAATTATTCAAATTTATAATGATTATATATATAGCCTCTCTATAATGTTGGAGATTTTTAAGGTAAAATAATTTTATATTCTAAAATTTGGGTGAATCATCTTTTATAAAAATTGGAAATCAGTGAGTTTTTTTGTGGAAAAATCATGGAAAATTAGCCCACTCAGTGGACATTAGCCCCTAAAATTTTCCATACGTTGCATTGGTTCATGGCACCTAGGCATGCCTAATAGGGTTCCTCTCTAGCAACATAATTCACATACATCATCAGTACATCCTAAACATGTCCTCCAAAATCCTTTTTACCTTCTCTATATGTCCATCTCTCTAAGGGTGATAAGTTGTGTTAAAAGCTATTTTTGTCCCCAAACCTACAAACAACTCCTTCCAAAACCTGGAAGTGAACTTGGCATGCTTGTTGGACACAAACTTCCTAGGAATACCATGCAATCTCATTATCTCCCTAATGAATACATGAGCTATCTCACTTGATGGATATGTAAACTTCACTGGAATGAAGTGTGCTACCTTTTTCAACTTATCAACCACAACCATGATGGAATCATGTTGTCTGTATTTCATTGACAAACCTGTAATGAAATCCATGTAAATGACCTCACATTTCCACTCTGCTATCATAATCAACTGTAATAAGCCACTTGGATGCTTACAATCTGATTTTACTTGTTGAGTGTCTAAACATCTAACAATGAACTCAGCCACCTCTTTCTTCAAATTCGACCAATGGTAAAACTTCTTCGCAATTGTCAAAGTATTATGATATCCTAGGTAACCAGAATATGACTTAAAATGAAATTCTTGCAAGATAATCTTCTTGAGCTCACCATTGTCTAGCACATAGATCATGTCGCTAAATCTAACCAAACCATCTATCGTGAGATGATAATCCACACCATGTTCACCTGTCACCCTGATTTTGGAACTTGTGCTCAAGCTGCTGGTACCTATCATCTTGTTGTCCTACTTACAAGATCTTCTCATGCAATTTTTTCCAATATGAGCTCATAGCTGCAATGTGATTTACCTACACTCTTGTGCTAAGGGCATATGCAACCCTATTCTATTTACCCTTAATGTACCTGATATTGAAGTCAAACTCACTAAGCGTGGCTAACCGTTTAGCTTGTTTGGCACTCATATTAAGTTGGTCAAATAAGTACTTCAGTCGACTGTGATCATTCATCAAAATGAACCTCCTTTGAAGAAGATAGTGTCTCCACATCATCAATGCATGAATGATCGCTGCCAACTTAAGATCATGAGTCACATAATTTTTCTTGTGCTCATTCAGTTTCCTTGACTCGTAGCATTGATCGCTACCAACTTAAGAGCATGAGTCACATAATTTTTCTCGTGCTCATTTAGTTTCCTTGACTTGTAGCATACTACTTGTAATTCATGCATTATAACTCCACCAAGTGTTCTCTTATAAGAATATGTACATACCACAAATCTTTATCTGGATCAATGATCTTTAGTACTAGAGTTTTTGTAAGCAAGTGCTTCATGTTCTCAAAACTAGTTGCACATTCCTCTATCCATTCAAATTTCTTTCCTTTCCTTTGCAAGGATGTAATAGGATAGGCAATATGTGAGAAGTTCCTGATGAACCTCCTGCAGTACCTTGCTAATCCCATAATAGACCAGACCTCATCGAAACTCCTAGGAGTTTCCCATTCCATGACAACTCTAATCTTTTCTGGGTCGACTATTATACCTTCCTTAAAAATCACATGCCTTGAGTAGAGAAATTTTATCTGAAAGAAACTTCATTTACTAAGCCTGGCATACAACTGATGCTTCCTCAATAATCTTAACACTACTTCCAGATGTTTTGCATGCTCTTCCTCATTCTTAGAATATATCGATATGTCATCAGTGAATACTATCATAAACTTTTCCAGATAAGGACGCAACACACTATTCATCAAACACATGAAAGTAGATGGATTATTAGCCAAACCAAAAGGAACTACTACAAAATCATAATGCCCATACCTGATTCGGAAAGTGGTCTTGTAGAAGTAATCTTATTTGATGCATACCTAATGATATCTTGATCTCAAATCAATATTTGATAACATTTTTGCTTCCTTCAGCTGATCAAACAAATAATCAATCCGTGACAAAGGGTACATGATATTGATCATTACCTTATTCTACTTCTTGTAGTCAATCCACAAGCTCAAAGTACCATCCTTCTTCTTCACAAACAACACTGGTGTACCCCAAGGTGACACACTTGGCCTAATGTATCCCTTGTCAAGCATTTCCTTCAACTACAATTTTAATTCCACCAACTTTGGAGTGGTCATCTTGTAAGGTGTCTTCGATTTTTGTGTTTCTCCTAGTACCAACTCAATAAAAAGTTCCACTTCCTTATGAGGTAGTAAATTTGAGATCTTTGCAGGAAATACATCCTGAAACTACTGCAAAATTGGATACCTCTTTAAGACTTCATCATCGTCATTACCCTTCCCTTTGTCACTGGAAATATGAATTGCAAATAATACACATACTTTCTCGCTATTACGCTTTTCCTGCATAGATGTAACCATCCTCACTGATGTAGGATTCTTCTTATCCTGCAAGATTCTCTTATCCCCAACATCATTCAAGCACTCAATAGATTTATCATAGAAATCTACTTTAGTCCTATGAATGTTCAACCAATCCATACCCAACAACATGTTATATCATCCTAACGAAAAGCACATTTAAATGCGTTGTTATAGGCATGCCATTCAACTCAAATGCATAAGATATTACCCAATGATGAACTCTTTTCTTACTAATTTTATCCAACTGCACCAACCAAGACTCTGCATGCACTTCTTTATTCTAGGCTCATCAAACTCAATCCCATTTTTGAATGATATTGACAACCCACTGATGAATCTACAAACCTTTTCCTTCTCAAGATAAGGCACATATCTCAACAAATCCAAGAATCTTCTAGTATACTCCTCATTGTTTATAGACCCTCCAACTCATATAATTCCTTTTCCCTGTCATCATAATATCTTTCATATACATACTTCTTCCTGAAAAGTTTTTTGAACTCACTCCAAGTCAACTCTTCTTCTCGAATGCCTCTGACATTCTTTACATATTCCCATCAAATGTATGCTTTTCCTTTAAGACTAAAATTACTTATCCCAACTTTCATATTTTCTGAGTAATCATGTAAACTGAAAGAAATATTCATCCCAGGCAACCAAGCTTTTGCATCTTATGACTTCTTCATTTCTCCATCAAATGTAGGAAGATTTCTTTCTTGAACTCCTCTGCAAAGTACTTTTTCTCACTCCTCCTATAAATATGGTGACAATGATGATGATGATGTCTCTATGAACCAAAACTAGAATAAAACCCATAATCATTGCCCCTCCTGTCAGGTGTATCCAAGAACTTACCATCTCTGATTGTTTCATCCCTATCAAAACTGTATCCTAGTTGAGACCTGTTGACATATGCCCCATTTGTCCTTTCCTCTTGTCCATGATTGATCCTAAGTGGTCCCTATCTCTATAAATCTGAAAGACTCTGAAGGATTATTGCATTAACTTCTGCTTGCTTCTCTTGTTTCATGACAAGTCTTTCTCGTGAATAAATGAACCTGTCATTATCTTCCTTACAACTTTTGATATTTTCTTTCAAACTTCTCAATGTATCCACTATATCAGCGAAGTACTCATCACCATGTTTTTCATCTGATCTGTAGGGAGAATCACGTGAACTGTAGTCCATCGTTATGCTAGTCGTCTTGATCTTATATTTCTTACAAACATACCATGTCAAAAAAACAAATAAAAACATAATCAACACACCTTAGTAAAGTTCAGGGAGGCTATCTCGTTTGCAAAGTCAATTTAGATGCACAACACATGTATGTATAATAAATTCAACATATCAATCATCTTAACGTAAGCATCATCAACTTATACATGACGACACTACTGTGACAATGACCATCACATTGCATACATGATGAACACATAGACAACTAACATGCATGCATGAAAAACACATTCCACCCATTCAGTCAAAGTGTTGAACATGGGTGCTTTGATACCGATCTCTAACCACCATCCCACATTTACCGAATTCCATTGGGTTTCCAGGGTAAAAATGAGACAAAGAGTTACTATGATATGACTAGACCTCCTAGGTCTAAATAAGGAAGTGGGGCCTACAACCGACCACTGATTGACAACTCACAACATTTCACAAGGCTACAGCGCCACTCAATGGCCAAAGAACTACCTAAAGTGACCAAACCCTGAGTTGGGGCTCCCTTTCACACACTTTAACTCCCAACCACATGCATGACAAGGCATCCATAAGGTTAAAGTGCCCATGAAATTTTCATGTACATAATACGTAAACCAATCAAAATCATTTGAATTTAAAAATGAGTACATGTAAATATTTTGGAGGAAAAAAAAAAAACTACTTATTTTAATTGTATTTTTGGCTTATCCCCTGATATGTTTGCTCAATTTCTTAGAAGTATGCATAATCGGTACTCGTTGTATGTGGAACTTTTTTTTGCATCCAATGAGTGTCTACACTTGAAATTCAGGTAAACCTATAAGGAGATAAGAAACAAATGCAATTAAAAATTAGTTTTCTCTTTTTCTCTTCAAAATTCATAACTCTTCTTTTACTATTTTGTTATTTTGTTATTATTTTTCCTTAGGAGGCTACTTTTAGGCTGAAATATCCTCTAATGAGCCTGCATGGGTGCAGTTGTGACCCAAAATGTCCATTTTCGAGGGTGCGGCCCTGAGATCAGAGCCTAAATTCCAGGTCAACCTCCAAACTATTTCCCAAAACTTCCTGAAACATCTCAGGATCATTAATGACATGACAACAAGGTTAAGCATACAAACTTGAAGGTATAAATTGACTTAGACTGTTCTAACATAACAGACATTTCGTCAAACACATAGAAAACATGTAAGCTACATGTCATGAATGCATATCTAATAATAAAAGTATGAGATTCATATGAGAATCACTGAGAAGGCCCTATTCCCTCTCTACATATCGGAAAAAACACTTATTAGACCATATATTCATCAATTCATCAATAATTAAACAATTCATGACAAGAGCCATAGGAGATACACATCATATGAACAACATATAGCTAGAAAATAACTAGCATATAAACCATGGAAACCCAATCACAATATCACCAACACATTACCAACAAATATACATGAGTGGCAATAGAAGAATAAATCTTATTAACATATGAAGATACCAACCAAGTATTTTCCAAATAGAGAGAATAGAAGAGTGATCCAAGCTAAAAATGAAAAAAAGCTAGCAATTGATCCTCAGAAGGCTTTTTATCATTGAGGAATCTATTTTCTTCATTTCCCTTCAATTTTTTCACATGCAAATTTTGACCTTTGATATCTCTTTTCTCCTATTTTCTGTTATTTCATAAATAAAATTTGATTTATTGGCACTTTTCCTTTGACAATTTCCACAGTCATTAATTAATCACTAGTGATACCCAAACATTATGTTTCACACAACATTCAACTTAGGATATGCGTCCCATGACCTTGGTCTTATTTTTTTATATACACAAAAATCAACCAGAGCTTGTTACAAACATCATAATCATAACCCACGTACAAGCCAACCACCTCCTGCTTCCACCTCAAAAAACCCTTGTCCTCATCCCAAATGTTGTAAAAGTATGTAAGAGGATATAATTTTTCCTCATGATGATCATGTTCTGATGATGCACATGATTCCCACTCTTGAAGTCGAAGATACCAAATTGAAAGAAATCTTCAGAAAGCTTAGATCTCTAGGTACTTCAATATATGGATCGGGCTATATAGAAGAGGCTGACGCAATAATCCTACATTGTAGATTTGAAAATCCTTTGTCATTAAATATTCAGAAACCATCCATGCCTAAAATGCATAAATTATTTTCTTTAATGAAATTATGTTATTGGTGTAAAGTTGATGGAACATGGATGAAAATAATTCTAAATTGGGATCTTGATACTCATCCACACTCTATGGAATTCAATGTGGTTATCCATAATAGTAAAAAGAAATAAATAACTTTAAAATGGAAAAAATATATAGAATCAGAGAAATGTTGGATACCTTTTTATGAATGGAAAACAGAAATGGAAAAGAATTGAGTACAAGTAATAAAAGAAGAGAAAGGAAAAGGTCCGGAGATCGAAATTGAGAGTTCCAAATTTCATCATGAATGGAAAATCCTTGAATTAAGTAAAGTAGAATCAAAATAAACTTTCCTCCTTTCAATGGAATATTCCTCGAGCAAGCAAAAAGATAGTTAAGAGAAATACCATTGGTCGTTAAAAATGATTGTAGAAATTCCTTGTAGATTTAAATTGCTAATTGTAATTTACTAAAACAATAGACTTGAATCTGCTCTACTCATCATCGGAAACAATTAAATGGTCGTGAAATCACGAAGCATACAAGAGAAATAATTCAATCAACACATTACAGAATCATTTCCTGGGGAAAGCCACAAATAAAAACACCTACTATTTGTATATTGCAATAGTCATGATGTATGAGAAGATTACAATGCTTTGCTCAAGCCCGAGCAACCTCTGCACTATCTCTATATGTCTGACCGCTTCCTAAACAAGCCTAGGCCAATACTTAACCACATATTGGATTGCCCAAGTCCCTATTTCCCTGCATCGTTTCCTTAGGAATTAGATCCTATTAGTTGGGAAATTCCTCAAAATGAATTGTGGAATCCTGATAGGCCTTCCTTTCACTGCATGCACCAATTGTACAATTCAGATGATTATACAATTGATAGTACGCTGCCCTTGAACTCCAATCTCAACTCAGTAACTCTTAGATCTGACATGCATGAGTTATTTATGAGTGAATCATCAGTTAACTGGTTGAACACATGAAGCAACAACCCACTGCATGACCTCCTACTAGTTCCTCTTTCAGTTGGAACTAGTCTGACTGATTTTAACTCAGTTAAACTGAATTAATTAATTACAACTCAAAATAAATTCAATGAGGGCTCCTATAAAGTAGGAGACACTATACATGACTCTAGTTAGACCTTCAACTGGAATTAACTGAGTCAACTAAGTCAATTTAACTTAGTTAACTTTGTACAAAATGTTTTGTGACGTTGAATTACAATTTTATTCCTAATTTATTTCAAAGATAAAATTAAATTAGGATTTTCTTGCTGCATTTTCAACAATGACAATGTTAGTTGTGGTATATGGTAAAATTAAATTAGGATTTTCTTGTTGCATTTTCAACAATAACAATGTTAATAGTGGTATAGAGGCACGGCCACTCACGCCTTTGTTACAAATAACTATACCCAAAAAAGGCATGCTGAAAACTTACAACTCTCTGTAAATAGTATTGTCTCTTCTGTAAATTTTCTCAATCAATAGTTTAGTGACACCAAGTCTAAAATCAAGAAAAAGAATGAAAAAATCAGTGGACGATTGGTTGAAGGCTTAGAAGAAATTTTCTCTGCCATGGGAAAATCTTTGTTTGATATCAAAGAAGTATTTGAAAATACGCAGAAGAATTAACCATGGCCACGTAACTGATAACGTTGAAAGGCTTGCTTCTACTTTTAAACTCGTATATAGAAATGATTAAAAAAAATCATATACAAAGATTCTTACTTGATATTCAAGTTAATTTATTTAATTATTCAGAGCTCAAAACCATTGTCATGCCAAAGCATTTCTCCAACAGACACCGCAAGCTCCAAATCAGACACCTAGAGATGGACAAACTTCAAGAATGTCCCTGGATTCGATCTCTCATTCAATTGTTTTGCTGGAAACAATGTGCATTAAAGGAGAAACTATGCTCTCCAGGTTCGGCTAGAGGAGCTGCCCCTGTTTCTGATATTTATCCATAATAGATTGGGCTTTTATTTATGGCCGACAGGTCCACTGCACTACCATTTTGAACGATGTTGGCCACCAGATTTTCCAAGAATTTATATTCTTGTACAGACCTTTTGCGAACTACCTTTTCACTAGAGCCATACTCATCGTCTTCTTCTATATCTGCAACGACGTTGTCTATGATTGCAGACTCCGAAGTAATCACTCCTTAAATAAAACAACTGTTGAAGGTTGTGGAGTGTATTCCTTCTTCCCGCTCTTAGTTCAGAGGCAAGATAACAGAAGAATTTTGTGTGAGAAGATGTATGAGGATTCGCCTGTAACGAAGTATTCACAACAATCCTCCTCTTGTCTGGCAACTCGCTTTGTTTCTGGCCACGGCTTCCCTTCCCATTCGTTATGCTTAAAAACCTGCTCATTGAAGCCTGGGCGTTTGCAAGCCGTCGAAATGTTAGAGTTTGTGATATTACTTAATCCAAGATTTGTTATTTGCTTTTGGATGTTTTACTTTGAAAATTTATTATAAAGAAATAAATTATATTTTAAAATTGGTGTGAAACTTATTTTGAAAAAAGTTCGAGTTTTTTTTATTTTTATTAAGAAACTAACATCTAATAATCACTAAGTTTGAAAATGTATTTTAAAAAAATGATGTATAAAACCTGTCCATATAATAGGACAAATTTTTTCTTACTATAAGTATATGTATTGTTTATATAATATATAATAAAAGTAATTAAGAATTAAAAAAATATATAATAATAATAATTTAAATAATATAAAAAATTAATATAACTTAAATGAACAATGTTCAAGTTTGTGATATTACTTAACCCGAGATTTGTTATTTGATTTTGGATGTTTATCTTGAAAAAATCATTATTAAGGTAAATAAATTATATTTAAAATTTGTGTAAAGACTTACCTTGAAAAAAAATTGAGACAGATTAATCCTTTGAACTAACATTTAATAATCATTATTTTTGAAAATGTATTTTAAAAAATTTATCTATTTATTTTAGCGTTTATTTTTTAATGCATTTTAATATGGTTTTCTAGGACATAATTTTAAACATTAACTTGTTTTTTAAATGTCTTATTTTACACATATTTACATTTATATCAAAATACTATTTAAATATCTTTTTTACACCTATTTCATTTATATCAAATAGATATTTAAATGTAACAAATAAAAGAATTAATCAATAATCGAACTTAATAAATTTAAAAATCACACATTTTTTTATTTCTTTTAAACACTTTCTATTTTAAAACACTAATTAAAGTACTCATGTTAAAAATAGACAATTGATTGTACTCTTAATTAAAAAGATTTTTCTTTATAATAAAAACATGATAGAAAACATAACTCTTTATCCATTCTGCTCGTAAATACATGATAATAAATAATAAATAAAAATGAATCAGATTACATTCTCTCTTTTTTTCTTGTGAGTACATCATGATAAATAATAAATAATAAATGAACTCTGGGAAGATGAAAAAGAGATTATATTTATTAGTCTGTGCCTTTTAGGAATGGACTATAGTAATTGGGAGCGAAGAATATATCATTATTTGAGCTGTTTTTAGAGAGGTGTTGATTTTTCATGTTATTTGGTCTCTTCCCAAAAAACTGAAGCTAGAGGTCAAAAACCGAAGCTAATCCGAAGCAAAAACAATACGTTATATTTTTGTTTGTTTGATATTTTCAAATTTTTATTCCCTGCAACCTAAACTAATGTTAGCATTATTGGAGGGCATTAAAAGTTATCTAAGCATTCAAGAACACCCTGGTATATACCAACATATAAGCACAGCAGGTCCTTGACTTGCTGCAACACATGGCGATTGCACCCCACATCTATATTGCATGTGAGTGCATGTTTGTCCGGTGGCAAAGGCAGGTTTCAGTGTCACAATGAATAACAGGAAGGGCACACAGTCTGCAACAAAACATAACCTGCAACAACCTGAGGCACATTAAGGTCAATGCACTGAATTGAGATGGCGAATTGACACAGTCACGACATTGTTGTTGGAGAGCTGCGAGTTTCCCTATTTGCAGCCTCTGTCGTAACTTCCATCTGTCCAGGAAGAAGCGTAACTTCCATCTGTCCAGGCAGAAGAGTTAGAAGCATAACTTCCATCTATCTAGGTAAAAGAGGAGGTTTCTATCACCTTTCGTACTGAAGACGTGTCTGGGAGCATGCTGAATTACATTTCAGAACGCCACGGCTCCCCTTCCATCCATATAGGCCTGGGTTTATTCAATTAAGGATCGCTTTATTTATGGAGCTACTAGCCTTGCCATGCCCACAACAATATTTCATAGGCAAATAAAAGAAGAAAATACTTACTAGCACAGAAGGCCATGAGGTTGAACCGCTAGGCAAATATTTAAGGTTGCTCAATCCTTTTGACTCAATCAATACTTCTGGGCTAGACGTCAAGGCGCAACTTCTTCCTCATTCATTGGGACTAGGCAGTACGCTCCTTTTGCTTCCTTGCTCTACTTATTTTCACTTTGCTTTTATTCATCTGAGCAGAGCCTGTATAGAGATCTTCTTTGTAGAGAGCATAATGGATTCAGGTTGGTATTTGTTGTTGTCTCCAATCCCTTTTGTCCTTTTTCTCGCTTCTATTTCCCTGTCCCTCTAGCTTCGAACCTTAATGCATGTCTCTTTCTTTTCCTGAGGGAAACTTGTTTCATTGAGGATCGATCCGAGTGGAGGCCCACCTCCATTTCCTGGATAGAGTTAATAAGAGAACCTAGCGTGTATACATAAGAAAAATACATAAGCAAGGTTTGGTAGCAAGGTCTGGTTCTCTCTATCACGTCTACTAGAGATGAGACGAATGACTAGTTCCTAGGATTCTGAAAACGAGACGAATGAATAGTTTCAGTCCCTGGGATTCTTAACCTTTCTCTCCACCCTCTGCACAACCTAGTTTGTTCAGCTCAGCCCATCTTGCCTGTATCTATCTGCTCATCCAGGAGTGTTGGCAGCTGGATGAGACAAATCACAAAAGGCCATGAAGTTGAAATTGATGCACGCGCAGTGGGCAGTTGGATTATCCTTTTGCCTCGTGTATTGACATATGACCATGATACAATGTTAAGTGGCATGGTTTAGGCCCTGCATGCTATGCCATGGAGAAGGAGGCGAGGCATGTGGAGCTCATGGGAGGGCCCACATGGAGGTGTTTTTATTTTTAGTTTTTTAAGAGCTTTGTTTCCTTTTAATGCTAAATCACATCATGAATATACCCTCTTTGGTCATTGCAGGTTATACTTCTCTTACTAGTGTACAACGACCTGGTCAGGGTTAGCTATCACTGCTTTTTGGTGCAACTAAATATATCATACGTCTTGTGTGTGTTGTATATGTGAAATTGTAAAGTTCTAAAGGTTGGAGGCTGAATTGAATTTGAATCTCCGGGAGCTTGAATTATAATTGTAAATTAAATTCTCTTTGTGTAGTAAAGAGTAAAATATCCATTCTAGAATTCAAGAGCCAACTGAGCTCGTCAGCTCTTGTGTGTTGAGAACGATCTGAGAGCACAATGGCTAACTATAAGAAATTTTTTCCTTTGCTTTTTAATTTGAATGCCGTCTCTTTGGCTTTGAAATTTTCTCTATAACATGTAGGACCAAAGCTTTCCCTGTTTTGTGATGGTATCGCCTGTCCGATACAATGTTTTGAAGGAAACAATCTTTATTACGAGTTGTAAAATTATACATATTATAACCCATTCCTATGTTTGGTCTTTCTTTTTTGCTTCCTGTAGTGAAGTTTTTATATTGCATAGGTGTAGATTCCTACACAGTGGCAATGGTGATATTAGGTAGAGTGGTGAGGTTAAGATGCTTTTGTTGTTCTAGAGGTAGAGGCGAGTGCTTTCTTGTGTATGATTTTGCACCCAACGACAATCTATTGCAGTTTCTAGATGCAAAAGATGGGAGGGTACTCAATTTGCCTGCTAGGGTAAGGATTGCACATGGTGTTGCGAAAGGAAAGTCTCAAACCATTCTTTGCAGGGGATTTACTTGTTGGTTAGCTTTTGGTTTGTTTTCAGATGTCAGTGTTTACTAGGGAAGACCTGTATTAAGTTACTAACCCAGATCTGATATGCATCTTCAGATAACCAAGCCCAACGTCACGTATGTCCATTCCAATATTTCATATATATTGGCCATTTTGCACAAACACAATGCATCCAGGCACCATCTAGATTTTATAGATTTAATGCATCTAGCTTATATACACATGTACACACACAAAAAGGAATGGCACAAGTCTTTTCTCTTTTATAGGTCAGGTAGGGAAGGCAGACTCGCTCACAAAATTGATGGATCACTCTCACTCTCATTAGAACTGAACTTGCACTGCTACTTTGCCATCTAGATTTAATGCACTAACACTAAATGCAAACACACAAATATACAAAGAATTGATGGATCACTTAATTGATATCACCCCACCCTCACTTGGTCTGAGCTCACTTCCTCAATCTCTGGCCATGACTAGAAACTAGTATAAATCCATCTAACTCTGGGTTCAATTCTAACATTTTGTCCCAAGTTGTGAAGTCAGGAGATGCATCCTCAATCTTCACAACCTTGAGGTGCACATCCGACCTTGGTTTAGATGGGTCTATGTTATTGTCCACATCCAATGCACCCAATATGTTGTATAAACTCAGTACTCTGCTGCACAGAGGTACACACAAATAGAAAGAGTTAATGAATTATCTCACCCTCACCTGAGCTGTGGAATGCACTGCATTTCTCTGGGTGCACCAACTAATGAAAATAAGCTTTGGGCATATGCATAAGCCACAACCAGCTTTCTTTGATCATAAGAATACTAACTAGTGGAATGTTATACAAAATTCCCCTCGCAAAGAAAAGTTGCCACATACGCAGTGCAGACAAGCAGATGATGGTGCATCATCATATAAACACGTTTCAACCAATGTTCCACATTTTCAAACACACTTCCTAGCCCTTTGGGACTTCTGAAAATCATTAAACTGATGGTATTTAAGGTTATGTACACTGGGAGAGATTTGTTTGATCTGTTACATGCCCGGAGATATCAAATTTCTCGAGGTGCTAATCTCAATGTTTTCCTACAACTCCTTAAAGCTTATCTTATGGAGGCAAAAAAATTGAGATTGACATTACCTCCCTGTATATAATAACTAGACAGAGAACATATTTATAATACCACATTCACACCAAGGCTACATACAAAAAACAAGAAGTGTTGATAAATGTCCAGGGCACAAAAATATTGAGCAACAACCAACTCCACAGGTTCATGGAAAACATACCCGCATTTAAGTATTTGGAGTATTGCCTACATTTCTAATCAAAATTCTCCACGAAACGAACATGTTTTTGATAAAATAACTTGTAAATGAGATAGATAGATCATTGGTATGGTATATTTTAATCCTGTCATTTATTTATGTTGATAGTCACTCGCTGTTTGGTTTTGTTATCTGGTATCAATCTACGTAGGCATTGATTATCTGCATGAAGGTATAAGAAAAGTTGTTGTGCATCAAAACATCTTAGCTAAGAAGATTCTTCTTGATCAACACTTAAATCCTCTTCTTTCAGATTGCGGTCTAAATAAACTTTTAGCGGATGACATTGTGTATTCAATCCTTAAATCTTCTGCAAGCATGGGATATTTGGCCCCAAAATACACCACATTTGGTCGTCTTATAGAGGAAAGTGATGTGTATGCTTTTGGAATCATACTGCTATAGCTTCTCACTGGAGAAAAAAGGATAAACTCTTCTTCAATAAGCCCTCTTGTACAATCTGGGAGGCCGGATGAATTCATTGATATAACTCTCGGAAAGGAGTACTCAAAAGAAGAGGCTTCTAATTTAGCATGCATTGCATTGGATTGCACCAGTGAGGTTGCTGCTCAAAGGCCTCCTATCAGTGTTGTACTGCAAAAACTCGCTTGGATTGAAGACAAGGAGCAATGATGACTACTTCAATTCACTTGATCAGGCATGGCAATTTTAGAGAGTGGATTCATCCAAACGTCTCTATTTGGTATTTTGGTTAAAGATCCATATCCATGTGTAAAAGGTTTTGCATTACTTGAAACATTCATTAACACTTAGGGATCCTTCAAATCCTTTGATCTGAAATTCAAATACCTTTTTTTTCTTTCTGTATAGATTATACAGATGTCAACATTTAACCAAGAAAACAAATTAACCATTTCGAAAGTGGGTTTCAGTTTATGAATTTCGATGTTTAAATTATGCAAATATTTTTCAATATTTTAAGTGTTTGGCACAACGCTAACCAAGGGTTATACCCTTACTTGGGAGCTTAATTTTCAAGATCTTCATCCAGATTCTTATTAAGAAAATGTTTTGTATGTTATGCATGGTCATGCAAGCTTGCCATTTTATTTGGTTGTATTTTTCTTATACTCAGGAAATTCATGCCCTACATATTGGCAAGATATATTGTAATTAAGCCATACTTCTTGGCTCACAATTTTTCAGGAAATTAGAATGGTATTTTTTTTTCGTTGCATAATTTAGTTACTCTGTCTAAATGTAAACACTTGGCGTTACTATTATTTTGTTTTACTTTTGAAGAGAGTTACCCCTTCTGAGGGTTTGTATTCCTCTGTTACTGCCATATATTTTGGCTTAAATGATATAAGTGAGTGGGTTCTCTTAGTTATATTATAGTTCTCTGCTTGTGTACTATACCGTATAAGATTAGAAATTTATAATATATTAATCTATTATTTTCCTTTAATTAGTTCACTCTTATATCGTGATTTGATTACCAAGAATTACTTGTTTCATAACTATTGGTTGGAATCCTTTGGAAGATGACGGAAGATGATGTGAACACTTCTAGAGCTCCAGATTTAACCTCAAGGAAATTGAATCTACAACAAAGTATTTCTCTGAAAAGAATCTGTTGGGGAAAACAACTATTGTGCTGCTTACAAGGGGGTATTGAGAGACAGGTCTTTTGTGGTCATCAAAAGCATTAGTAAAATGAGTTGTAAGATTGAGGAATTAGAATTCCAAGAGGGTCTCAAGACTCTTTCGCTACTTGGGCATGAAAATGTGGCGAGGTTAAGAGGCTTTTGCTGTTCTAGAGGTAGAGGTGAGTGCTTTCATGTGTATGATTTTTCACCCAACGACAATCTATTGTAGTTTTTGGATGCAAAAGATGGAAGGGTACTCGATTGGCCTGCGAGGGTAAGGATTGCACATGGTTTCGCGAAAGGTAAGTTTCAAATCATTCCTTGCAGGGGATTTCCTTGTTGGTTAGCTTTTGGTTTGTTTTCATATGTCAGTGCGCTTATGAATCATACGTATTCTGCCTTAACTAACACATCCACAAATATCTTCAAGAAACTTTACTAGGGAAGACCTGTATTAAGTTATTAACCCAGATCTGATATGCATCTTCAGATAGCCAAGCCCAACGTCGCGTATGTCCATCCCAATATTTCATATATATAGGCCATTTTGCACAAACACAATGCATCCAGGCACCATCTAGATTTTATAGATTTAATGCATCTAGCTTCTATACACATGCACAGACACGAAAAGGAATGGCACAAGTCTTTTCTCTTTTAGAGGTCAGGTAGGGAATTGATGGATCACCGAATTGATGGATCACTTCACCCTCATTTGGTCTGAGCTCACTTCTTGAATCTCTGGCCATGACTAGAAACTAGTATAGATCCATCTAACTCTTGGTTCAATTCTAAAATTTTTTCCCAAGTTGTGAAGTGAGGAGATACATCCTCAATCTTCATAACCCTGAGGTGCACATCCGACCTGGGTTTAGATGGGTCTATGTTATTGTCCACATCCAATGCACCCAATATGTTGTCTAAATTCATTACTCTACTGCACAGAGGTACACACAAATAGAAAGAGTTAATGAATTACCTCACCCTCACTTGAGCTGTAGAATGCACTGCATTTCTCTGGGTGCACCAACTAATGAAAATAAGCTTTGGGCATATGCATAAGCCACAACTAGATTTCTTTGATAATAAGAATACTAACTAGTGGAATGTTATACAAAATTCCCCTCGCGAAGAGAACGTGCCACATATGCAGTGCAGGCAAGTAGATGATGGTGCATCATCATATAAACATGTTCAACCAATGTTACAAATTTTCAAACACACACCAACCCTTTGGGACTTCTCGAAATCATTAAACTGGTGGTATTTAAGGTTATGTAAACTAGTAGAGATTTGTCTCATCTGTTACATGCCCGGAGATATCAAACTTCTTGAGGTGCTAATGTCAATGTTTTCCTACAACTAATTAAAGCGTATCCTATGGAGGCAAAAAAATTGAGATTGACATCACCTCATTGTATATAATAACTGGACAGAGAACATATTTATAATACCACATTCACACCAGGGCTACATACAAAAAAATAAGTGTTGATAGATGTCTAGGGCACAAAAATATTGAGCAGCAACCAACTCCATAGGTTTATGGGAACATACCCACATTTAAGTATTTGGAGTATTGCCTGCATTTCCAATCAAAATTCTCCACGAAACAAACATGTTTTGATATAATAACTTGTAAAATAGATAGATAGATCATTGGTATAGTATATTTTAAGCCTGTCGTTTATTTATGTTGATAGTCACTTGTTGTTTGGTTTTGTTATCTGGTATCAATCTTATTTGGTATTAATCTAGGCAGGCATTGAGTATTTGCATGAAGGCATAAGCAAAGCTATTGTGCATCAAAACATCTTAGCTAAGAAGATTCTTCTTGATCAACACTTAAATCCTCTTCTTTCAAATTGTAGTCCGCATAAACTTTTAGCGGCTGACATAGTGTATTCAATCCTGAAATCTTCTATAGGCATGGGATATTTGGCCACAGAATACACCACAGTTGGTCATTTTACAGAGGAAAGTGATGTGTATGCTTTTGGAATCATATTGCTACAGCTTCTCACTGGAGAAACAAGGATAAACTCTTCTTCAATAAGGCCTCCTGTACAATCTGGGAGGCAGAATGAATTCATTGATATAGCTCTCGGAAAGGAGTACTCAGAAGAAGAGGCTTCTAATTTAGCATGCATTGCATTGGATTGCACCAGTGAGGTTGCTTCTCAAAGGTCATGCATTGAAAATGTTTTGTATGTTATGCATGGTCATGCCAACTTGCCACATTATTTTGTTGTATTTTTCTTATATTCAGGCAATCCATGCCTTGCATATTGTTAAGATATATTGTAATTAAGCCATACTTCTTGGCTCACATTTTTCAGGAAGTCAGAATGGTAATTTTTTTTGGTTGCATAATTTAGTTACTCTATCTAAATGTATACACTTGGCATCACTGTTCTTTTGTTTTACTTTTGAAGAGAGTTACCCCTTCTGAGAGTTTGTATTCCTCTGTTACTGGTATATATTTTGGCTTAAATGATATATGTGAGTGGGTTCTCTCAGTTATATTATAGTTCTATGTTTGTGTACTATATCGTATAAGATTAGAAATTTATGATATATTAATCTCTTATTTTCCTTTAATTAGTTCACTCTTGTATTGTGATTTGATTACCAAGAATTACTTGTTTCATAACTATTAGCAGAGTTTTATGATTTTGGGGCCTAAATGTTCTTCTAAATCTAAGAACCGTTCTGTTTATGGGATTGATGTTGTTTCTTTTTGGCTATAGGGTTAAACATTCAGCCATGTATCTCTCGACCAAGTAAAAGACCCCTTCCCTTCTTTTTTCTTACAAGTCCTTAACGTTTGATCTTGTCTTTGTAATGACTTTAGAACTCAATCAATTATAGTTTCAACAATATTATTTAAGGTCCTTGAATCTACAAGCAACATTAATACAGTCCAAGGTGATGGGGAAGAAGACCAGGGAGCAAAAGAATAAGCCTAAATAAAAGCTTGCTATAACCTGTCTCCTTGGTATAAAGACATAGCCCATTTGCTCATCACAGGCCCTTTCCCACAAGGGTTTTACAAATCCCAGAGAATCTCTTTGAAGCTCCAGGCTGCTAGGTATTGCGTTGTAGGGACTGAGCTTCACTGGTATTTCCATGATGACTTTCCCTTCTTGGAGTCCATAGTGAATTTATAAACTGAGTTACTGTTTTCTTATCATACTTCAAATAAATCTAAGCTTAGAACCATTTCTCCATGTTGTATGCCATTAGACATCCAATTTTCTAGGCACCATATATTCTTGGAGAGCATCCACAGCTGTGCAAGTTGTTATAATTTCATCTAGTACAAGTGCGATTTAGTGTCATGTGCTCTACCCAATACATTGAAGGTTTTATTTATGCATGTTTTGCTTTGAGTCTTATTTAACTCCTTTGCATATATTTTGATTTGTTTTCACATAACTCCGAGTGAAAAGAAAGCTCTTTGTGCACTCCTCCTACTGGCTCCGTCGTGCCACGACAGAAAAGAATCCTACCCCACTCAATGCAGGGACTTGCTTCCTTGCAGCTTCCCTTGTTTTAATAAGAATATGATTTCATTGCATTACATTCACATTTAATAAAACATATTCACAATGGAAAGAAAGGCATTATATTTTATTTTAATAGGAATATAATTCTTAAAATTCTTTGTTTCATCATTGTTGTGAGTAAATATTAATAAATGAGAATGAATTTAATTAAATTTAAAAAGTTTTGAAAACCATATTTACTAATGTTATTATAAAACATATAACATTAATAATAAGGAACCTTTGATGTATTTTCCCAAAGTACACCCCTTGCATGTATCAATTTTCTCTAGTGTACCATTCAAAAGACCAGTAGAGAACTGTTGCAAAGCCCCATGATGCAAGTGGCCCAATCATCTATGTCACAACTCCCCAACAGCTCGACTCTGTATCTTCTTTGCTTTCGTGCTAAAAGTAGCACAATCCTCTACCTCCAACTTATAATGATTCTTAATTGGAATCCTTATCTTCTTTACTTTACCAGTGGCTATGTGTCGGAGGAATGTTGTTCCTTTTGAGGAAATCACATCATAGCCTCTATCCTCAAGCATGACGACTGATACTAAGTTCTTCTTCAACCTCGACATATACATAACATCCCTTAAGGTGAGAGGATCACCTTGCTCCCTCTGAAAAGTAATCGTGCCCAATCCAGTAGCACTATATGTCCTGTTGTTAGCCATCTCGATATGCATCTAGAGATCTTTCTCCTCTAGGTGATTGAACAACTCCTTGTCACTAGTCATGTGGAATGAAGCTCCACTATCAAGGTACCATACACTACCCATCATTGGTGACACCATGCATGCAATGAGAGAAAATTCCAAATCAAATTGAGAGGCCAAAGCCTCCCCCACCACTCGTCCTGAGGACTTCTTCCTGAACTTCTTGAGCGAACAATTTGTAGCAAAATGGCCTAGCTCGTGACAATGAAAGTAGTTAAATTCCGACATGTATTTCTTCTTACCTCCATTGCAATAATCTGATTTGGAATGGGATACCTTCCCTTTCCCTTCCCTTGCCTTACTCGCTAGGGAACAATTTTCCTCATCATCAGTGTTTGATGAGGAACCATATATGGCGTTCTTTCTTATCTCCTCCTGTATCAAATCCCACCACATTCATTCCCAATATGGCAGCTTCTCCCTTCCATTCACTAAGTCCTCATAGCTATTCCAAATCTTAGGAAGGCTTAGGAGAGCTAGGCTCACCATATCTTCCTTGGAAATGGTTATTTCAACACTTCCAAGCTCATCAAAATAATGAGTGAATTTGGTCAACTATTTTGGAATGGTCTTGCCTCTCTCCATCTTTATTTTTCGAAGTTTATTGTTCAGTGCCAACATCCTATGGTCACTATTGTTCTGGAATAGGTATGTCAATGCTTTCCACAAATCATATAGTGTTTCCTTCCCATGGAGACTCGAAACAATGTGGTCTAGAACTCCCTAAAGGATTATCTGCCTCACCTTCACCACACATTTCTTGCATTTAGTCAGATTCTGTGCCTTTGATGTTTTTGGCTTAGGAATTGCTTGATCAAAAAATTCCTTCAAGCAATTATCCTCCAGCACAACCTCCATTTTGTCCTTCCACGCTATATAATTCGAACTATGTTCCAAAGCATACTCAAGGTGCAAACCGTAGAGCGTCATCTGCCGATCCTGAAGTATGTATTGCAAATTTGAATTTCACATGTAATCCAAAACTCAAAACTTTGAAATCTCCTTAACTATATTATCTTTAGCTCTTATACCGTTTAAATTTTCCTGTAGATTCATAGCTCATGTAATTTACTAAAACACAAGACAAGAATCTACTCTACTATTTAAACAACAGAAACCAAGAACGAATGAAAACAATAATCAACAAGAAGAAGATAATCAAAGACACATAACACAATTGTTTCTCTAGGGAAAGCCACCACTAAAAACCCCAACTATCTATTGCATTAATAAGAAATCCGAGTGATAATACAAAGCTTGTTCTCACAAGAACAATTCCGCACAAGTATGATCAACTCTCTGCCTCAGAAGCCCACACTAAACAACACTTAGCCAATTTTTTCTGCCTACTGAACCCCTATTTCCTTGTGCAATTCATGTGAGGAATAACCCATATTTAATTGGGAATTCCTTTTTCAATAACTGCGCAATCCAAAACTAGTTCCTCTTATGATTGCATGCATGGTCTGTACAATGCGAATCATTCTACAACTGATAGTACATTGTCCCTGCCCTCTAGTCAACTGGGTCTTTCTTTGAACTGAGATGCATGAGTTTTTAATGGGGGAAACCTCAGTTAGCTGGAGTAGCACTAAGGATGCAGCAGTGCACTAACTTACTACTAATCCTCTACTACTTCAATAAACAAATAGAACTAGTTTAACTGTGTATAACTAGGTCAAACTGATTTATCTAACTACAACTCAAGTAAACTCACCTTGAACCGCTAAAATTTAGCAGGAAAATATACATGACTATAGAAAGACATCCAACTCGAAATTCCTAAGCTAATTAAGTCAATTAAACTTAATTAACTATTTACAAGTTGCTATGAAAATAAAATTTGATTTTAATTCCATGTTTAATTGAAGGACAAATTAAATGGAATTTCTTGTTGTCATTTGTCTACACTTAAGGCCAATTGAAAGTATCAAACTAAGCTTCACACAAGTCTTATCAAGTTGATTTGGTCCCTACCCTTGTCTTAGCTTCACCTCCATACATGTAATAATGGTCAAATATATAATGTAAAAAGAAATGAATCCATTAAATTAATGCTTCCAACTACTCACTACAATCAACTTGCCACCAAAATTTAATAACTTGATTCTAATGCATTATTTTATTTTGTTTTTATTTTATTTTATGTCAATAATAACCATTTAATATATATATATATATATAAAGTTATTTTAACAATTTTCATATGTTTGGTTCTTTCAAATTTGGAAATATATATATTATATAATATAGAAAAGATAATATATATTATATATATAACTATAATTTTGATTAAAATGTGTTATGAGATTATATAGATTTCACCATTCGGACTCACAATTCCAATCCATTTCTCCGAATTTTTAGCAAAATTAACAAAAGAAATACCAAGAATCAAAACTTAAAAAATGTATACTGTCACTTTAGTTTTTTTTAATAAAATAAATATTGCGGTGACTCGCCAGAGGGAGTATTAAACACGGAATACATTTCTCGTAAATATAAACGATCAGTTTAATATTTTGTGAAGATACTATCGTTGAAATCTCCATGGCGAATCTTTCGGGTCAGGGAGCTTTGTACATTTTATATTTATTAGATATATTTTAATACATGCAATACTAACTGCGATGTAATACCAAATAATACGTTGTGGTTCTGCATGATGATTGAATTTAAAACCATTCGAATCTGACAGCATATATGGGACTCTATACTATTTGTAAAACCCAATAAGGTGACTTGAGGGTAATGCCGAAGACACAAACGCATAAACCGATTTTGTCAATTAGTTTTATTTCCCATTTTGAGTTTAGGTTGGAGGCAGTAATTATCATTGTTGGATGACTCATAAAAGAATAACTTACACTTCATTTTTTCTAATTAAATTAAGATTAGTGGAATCCTAGATGAAAGCACGATTTGATTTCATAAACCATGAATTTACGCTTCAGATTTCGGTGGGGTTGTTGCAACAAAGAATGAAAACAATACTTTCACATTTGTTAGCCTTTAATATACACAGCTCATCAAAAGAATAGAAACCATACAGTAGTAAACGATACATAGTTGTTCCAAGCTAGCAGTTTATGCTAAAAATCCTAAAACTTTTATTTAATAATACAACAAGACAGTAGGTCCGTCAATTTTCCAATATAGAAAAATGATACATTATTCTTATTATTGATTATTAAATTTTCAGTGAATTTTGTAATATAAACAAAATTATTATTATTATTTAATTTTAAAATGATGGTCAAACTAAACACTACATTGTTATATGAAACCAAATAAATAAGTAACCCACTTTCGTTATCTATTAATAAAAAAATACTCTACCTTCTCAATTTTCGACTTATTAGCTCTAAAAGAACGCATTCTCTTCACTATTAAACGAACTCAAAATATTTTATTTAATTTCCACAAAATAATACTTTTAAAATTTTGATACTTATCGTGATGTTTATCAACGTAATGTCTTTCTAGTCACAGGTCCCGTCACCTGAATGATTCAGCCGATAACTCTAACAGAATTGACCGAAAAGGTCGGGTCCAGCCCTACAAATAAGGAGCTGTATTTGCTTCCACGGAAGAACTCGTGCTTTGGCTAGTTTTAGAGATGGCTGCCCTCCCAGGTGATGATTTCAATGTAAAAATAGTTCGCAAGGAAGTTGTAGTTAATGCCCATCCTGTGCAGGAGCATCGGCTTCCTCTGTCCAATTTGGATCTGACAATTCCTCCTGTTTCGGTGAGTCTTTTCTTATGTTATAAGCAGCCCACCCCCAGATCAGTATCCTCCTTTGCAGAGGAAGCTACCCATGATCTGAAAATTTCGTTATCAGAGGCATTGGCTTATTACTATGTTTTTGCTGGCCAAATGGTATGCAATACCTCTGGCGAGCCAGAACTGCTCTGCAACGACCAGGGTGTTGAATTCGTTCAAGCTGCTGCGAACATAGGACTTGCTGAGTTAGATTTCTACAAACCAGATAAAACCATTGAGGGGAAGCTCGTTCCAATGCTTTCAAATAACTCCGTATTTTCTAGCCAGGTAAGCTTCCCTGTATTTTTAACTCTGTTCAATGCAATATGCTAATTCTGCGTTAGGCCTTTCTATATATCCCTTGAAGAAATAGTTTATTAAACCCTACGTAGAAGTATAGTAAAGTCTTATTCAAAATCATTTTGACTTCAGAGATTATTATCGAAAATGATTCGGTTCCTATTTTGTCAGGTAACAAAATTTAGTTGCGGAGGTATTATTATTGGGTGCACATTTGATCATAGGATTGCTGATGCATTTTCTACCAATATGTTTTTATTATCGTGGGCAAAGCTTACTCGAAGGAGTCCATTGAAATGTTGACACCTAACTTTGATAGATCCGTATTACTCCCTCGACGGCCTCCTCATTATTGCTCTGCAATTGATGAAATGTATACGAGACACTCTTCTCTGCCTTCAGAAAAATCCAAGGAACAAGATCCTCCTCCTTCTCTAGTTAGCAGGATCTATTACCTCACCGCCAAAGATGTTGAGTTTCTCCAAAGTAATGCAAATCAAGACGGTAAACGGTATAGCAAATTGGTTGCCTTTTCTGCTTATCTCTGGAAGTTACTGATCCTTAGTCAGGAGATCCACAATGATCGAAATTGTAGCATAGGTGTAGTTGTAGATGGTCGTAGCCGTTTAACAAACATGGGAATACCATCTAATTACGTCGGCAATGTATTATTATTACCTTTTGTCGAAGCTCAGGCCTCAGATATTAAAAGCCAACCTCTTAGTTGGAGTGCTAAGCTCATTCATAACGTTATATACAGAGCTGCAAATGAGGAACATTTTCAAAGCTTAATTGACTGGGTGGAGATGATCCGACCTGACCCTGGCTTGGCTACTATTTATTGCAGAAGGGAAATGGCAGAATCTAATGGTCCAAGCATTTTGGTTTCTTCTGGCTTACGTTTCCCTCTGTCCAAGATTGACTTTGGATGGGGAAATCCTTGTTTCGGAAGCTACCATTTTCCTTGGGGTGGAGAAGCCGGTTACGTAATGCCACTACCAAGTCCTTTAGGGGATGGAAGCTGGGTGGTTTACATGCATCTTCCTATGAATCAGCTCGAGGCCATTGAGTCCCATGTTGACTGCCTTTTTCGTCGTATTACTGCAAACTTCCTTGGAATGTATTGATTACTAAAACCTTTTATATTATGTTTTTCTCATTGATGAGTGTACCGTTCAGTTTCCTTTTCATTGGGGATGTTGCTTTAATTTTTCTTCAAAATGGTATTAGTTTATTATCCAAATAAAACATTATGTTTGGTTATTTTAGAAGGTTATATATTAAAATCTAATAGATAGAATATGTATACTTCTATAAATTTAATAATTAGATAGTTGTGCTAGCTAAGTTCATGTTCTACAACAGTTTGGTATGAGCTTGATTCTAACTTTAAAAATAATTCATTATCATTATTATGATTATTAAATGAAGTTTATTGATATATGTCAATCACATTTACTAATGTAATTGTACTAATGACAAAAATTGTGCAGATCATTAAATAATAAATGATGATGAGTGTATCAAGCACATATACTAAACCCAATTGTTATATGGTCAACATCACTTCAAATTTGACCAATATAGGTTTATATTAACTACATATCTACCAAGAAATAAGAGGGATGAAATCTCTTGATATGCAGAAGGTTACACCTCAAGAGAAGTCATCCCTCTACATGGTTACCAATGATTTTTAGAGAGGGATTACCTCTGAGTGCAAATTTTAGTAGATCCATAGTTAAGATGGGTCTATATGGATATTTAAATGAACATTTAAACTTTTATTTAATTCCTATATTGAGTTATTGATAAGTTGAATATAAGATTTTTTTTAACTTTTAAGTATGTTATATCTTACAGTTGATATAAAATATAGGGAGTAGGCATAATCGGTTGTAGAATGTGCCTATTGTCGCAATAATTTGCATTGTTTACATAATTTTTTATTTGATAAGTTGCATGGAAATTTTATAATTCTATTAGGTAAATTTTAAAAAGTAAACATGGATTTAGAGATGCAAGGTAGTTAATACTTGAAATTCCAAAAGAATGAAAATATAATAACTATAATAACTCTTTCATTTATGACCATAAAATAATGATTTAGATTAAAAAAATTACAAACATTCAATAAAAACTTCTACAAAGATATTTATGTTTTATTAATTAAAGTTTTTATCTTTTTACTAAATAATAAATATCAACATATTCTCCTCTTCCACTTAAGTCAATGGAGCAATCTTGTTTTCTAAATCTATGCTTAAATTTTCACATTTACAGATAAAAAGTGGCATTGAGATTTAATCAAATATGTGATTGTAGCCATATATAAAAAATAGATCTTCCACGTGTGTGCTTAATGTCATAGAGCATATTAATATTGGTGGCCATTCCATACTCGGTATCAACACAGAATCACCATTCACTACTAATCATCATGGAACTATCACAATTCACCACATAATCGCCAGCCATTGCTAATGAAATTGGGGGCCACCATTTGTCATATTATAGATCATATTAAGGTTCACAATAGATGTCAAAGTATGTTTTTCATGTATAAGATTGCTATTAGTTCATTTTATAGGTTTAAGTAATTTCATCATTTAGTAATATTAATAATTTAATTTTAAGGTCATGACTAAGTCAAACACCAATTGATGTATGATACTCATCGTTTATGTGACAAGGGACCCACTTCGATATACATATTCTACTCTTATTTGTATTTGACACTATGGCGTCCTATGTATACTTTTGCATTTACATAGATCTAGACAATACATTTAAATAATTTCATATATATATAGAATTAAACACAATTTATATATACTTCCATATATTAAATGATGTCGATTTACTAACACAACCACATTAATAAATTTGACTAGTATATAATTAATAGACATATTTTGCATATTTTAATAATTGCATAAATTGAATAATTTAATAATCTCATACTAATTAATTAGTTATGTATATGAAAACATTTATTACATAAAAATTTCAAAAATAATTTATATATTATATTATATAAAAACAAAAATAAACCTAAATTTTCAAAATGAAAAATAATTAATATTTAAACATTGACATAAAATAACGGGAAAGAATATGCCACACTATTTCCTATTTCCTTTATCACTTGGATTAGAAAAAAATTTACCATGCAGAGATTCAATAGAAGAATGCTCATCAATATACCTATGTTTTTCTAACCATTGAAATATGTGATGGGTTAACTTCTTTAATTAATTTTTTATTTAACTTTTTTTTTCATGAATGATGTCGCTCCGCTTTTTGTTGAAAAGGTTATTGATTCACTATAAAATTCAAACACCATTCTTGTATGTTTTGTATTTGTATTTATTCACTATTAACTCTCTCAAGATAGTTGAGGGTTTGGATATGAATGGGCACGCCGTACACAGAAATCTAAATTGACAATCTAACAGGTCATGCTGCCCATTGAACGACACTATATGGATCTTTATTATAAAATATTTTAAATATTTTTTTATTACGGAACATTTTTCAATGATGTGAACAGAGAAAGACTTTTCATTGCGGAATATCATATATTTTTGCGTATATGGTTGATCTAATTATAATATTGATTAAAAAATGATTTCCACCTACTTATGTCCTGCCTTTTTCTGTTAACATGATAGAATGAAAATGAATTATATTCCTATACTAATCTTATAAGAGTGTGAAATGGATTTTAAACTCCTCAACAACTTAATTAGGCCAGAAAACTAAAACTAATTACTTTCCCCACGAAACAAATGAGTGACTTTAGAAGTAAAGAAAAACATAACGTATTAAACGTGCTAATTTCCATCTTAGATTAACTACAACTGCTAAACTCTTTTGGGTTTTAAAATTTACAATTATTTTAGAGGACATACATGCCGTTAACCACTTAAATTATATATATAATTTATTATCTTCTAAATTAAATTTTATTAGAAAAAAAGTATAATATAAATATCATATATCATTAAATATTTAAAATTGAATATGTAATGGGATGGAAGATCGTATTATAATTCCTTTAATTATTGTTTTACATAATTTATACGAGCTATTTTCTCCAATACCAATGTCATATCGGAGAGTTAACTTATACAATGTGCGAGATATGGAAGATGCTAAGATAAAACCTTAACCTTACGGTGATAGAAATGATATGTTTTTGTAACATATTATAACATTATTAAGATTCTAATTTAATTATATTGGAGAATCAAATGGATAGGATATCAAAGTAGTTGATGACTATGTTATGAAATGATGTTAATATAGGAGTAGAGTTCAGTGTTTTATATTTATAGGTTTATTTATAGGTTGGTTTTAATATATACAGTGACACATATAATTTACAATTTAGGAATAATGTTATAAAGTATAATTATAGATTATTTAATATGTGCGAGTTTGTAATTTTGTAACAATTTTGGGTTAAAATTTCATGTAATAAAGTTAATAAAGGAAAAACTAATAGTCAAGGTCATGTGATACTTATTTCAAGTTTAATGTTGCACAAAATATCTTAGTGAGGGTCTTTATTTGATTTATTGTGGCTAAGGAAGTTAGCAAAGACAATGGAAAAGGCTTTGGAAAGACAAAATGACATTTTTGGCAATTTATTTATGAAAATAATGGAAATTAGGAGGAAAAGAATGTGAAAGGTCACAACTTGTAGGTGAGGAGGAAAATGAAGGAGAATAATGGAGAACTGAAAAAAATAGAGGTTTCATTAATAAAAAGGCTTCTGAGAATCAGTGGGTACCATTTGTGAGTTTAGTTTTGGAGCTCTCTCTCTCTCTATTATTTTTTCCTCACACTCTTGGACGCTTAGAGCATTCTTGGAGCACTCTAGCATTGGATCAAGGAAGGTAAACGAAGATAAAAGAAGGTAGGAGAAAGAAAATGTCAACCAAGGAAGAGCAGGATCAAACAACTACAATGGGTCTACTTACAGGTATTGATTTGCATGTGTGATTTCTTTCCTAGTTTTGGAATGCATGGTACATGCATGTGTGTTCTTGGTTCTCTTGATATCATTGGCATGGGTTTCTCCAGGTGTTACAGTGCTCTTCACCCTTGCCTTGCCATTTTCGAATAGGCATGGACTAATGGGGTTCTCTTGTTTTGGTTGAGTTGGATTGTCAGATGAATTCGAAGTTGAGTGAGGTGGTCTCTCAATAAGAACGCATGCCTTAGTAATCCCTAAACCGAACTTTTGATGGTGGTAAAGGTGAAGATTGCGTGCCTCATTGGGCCTAGGAATCCTCAACTGATGAATGGTGAGATATATGGTAAATCCTAGAGGTGTGTGCCCTTGATTAGGCTATGGAATCATCAACCTACGCATGATGAGATACAGAGTAAATCTTAAAGGGTGAACTGTCGATTAGGCCTAGGAATCGTTGATCGGTCCATGGTCGAATATATGGTAAAGCCTAGAGACTAGGAGGCAAGAAAATTCCACACGGTATAGGTGGAGAAATCTGGTGGCATCCATGCTTGCTTAAGGCCTAGTGGTCTGGTTGGGATTGCATTAAAGCCTAGTTATATTGATGAGGGTTGAGGTGGTTTGGCCTCTGGAAGCCCTCGTTTGGTTTGGTTTTGAGTCCCACATTCATGCTTGCAATATGGCATGGGGATGGTTGGATAAAGAAATATTTGGTTCAGCCAATCTATGTTTGGGGTGTTCATGGAAGCCCCGAACTTGGTTGGCTTATTCATTCATTAATAAGAGTTATTTCTCCTTGGTATTTTATGTGTAAATGTACTAGTTCACATGTGATATTTATGGTTTTTATATCCTTGTTATTTATGTTGATTATATGCTTGTTATGAGTATGTTCCATGACAAACTTAACGTATGACTTTCATCATGTTTTGATTAGTATTTGAAATTACAATGAATATATGACCTAATAGATGATTATGCAGCTATTGTGATAGGGAATTAGTGCTTCTTGACAAGCCTTGGGTAAGTATGAGACCCCTATGCTCAAGTATGATTTTAGGACATGTAGGTTACACATTTGTGACATGTTTGGTGAAATTCCTGTCATGGTTACTAGGGTTCAAGTCAATTAATTGTATAAATATTTGCATTATTACCTTTTTTTCCATGTTATCTATCATTCTTGAAGTCTTTATGAAGTTCTAGGTAGTGCCCTGAGTCGTGACCCCAAAAAAATGGCATGGAATCTGTGGTCGCTAGCACAAAACTAGCTAGAAAAGTCCATAGTCACTGGCATGCCTTATTGGGGGAGAGATTGGAGGGCTTAGTTGCTTGCAGGGGTTGTCATGGGAGTGCTTGATGGTCCAGGTCAATCATATGATGATTTGTCTCAGGGGTTTATTGGCTCCTAAGCATTTTCTTGAATGTGTGGAAGGTCACATTGGTTGTGTTTGTCGGTTCCACTTCCTTAAGGAGACCTAGGAGGTTAAAACACATCATAGTAGCCTCTTGTTACATGTTTACCGTAGTGGGCCAGTTAGCTTGGGTAAATGTGGGAGGAGGGTGTTACAAGGTGGTATCAGAGCGGGTTTTGTTCTCTTTGGGTGGTGTCTAGTTTCCATTCTCTTTATGTGATATCTAATACCATAGGGTGGTATCAAAGCATGGTTGATCCCTTGGATTAGATGGGTGGCATGTTGGTAATGCGTATATGTCGGTTTCGTACGTGTTTCTTATGTTTATGTTCTATATTCTTATTATGTGTGCATGATGTTGGTCATGGTTGCAATTCTTTCTCCATGTGAAAGTTGATGGTATCATTGATTGGATATGGTCATCATGAGCTCATGTCAATTATGAATTGATTAGGCACGTTAATTTTATATGTTTTTATGCATACATTGACATGGTTATAGTTGTCCTACATGAGGTCATGGTATGTGGTCATTATGGTCATGCATTGATGAATGGATAATGGTTGGAAAGACATTCATACGTTGTTATGATTATGATTATACCTGTATCATCCTAATCCAGTTGATCTTGTAGATGAGATATCCTCCCCTTAATTATACCGACGTATGTTGGTTATGCTTATGTTTTGGTTTAGCTGACATTGTATACTTGTAGGAAACAGATCAAAGATGACTAGCAATATGGTAGGCTACAGTTCACGAAATAATCCCTATGGATCAGATGAGCAACGTGGTGGTGCAAATTCTTCTAACTTAGAAGAAACATTGAGAGAGCATCAGTTACATGCTAAGCTTATTAAATGAAATTTCTTTCAAACAAAGATACATTACTTGGGGCATGTGGTATCCAAGGAAGGCATAGTAGTGGACCTAGAAAAGATAAGGGCTATCATGGAATGGGAAGGTCCTAAAAATGTGGATGAGGTAAGATAATTTATGGGGGTAGCAAGTTACTATAGGAGGTTCATCAAGAACTTTTCACAAATTTCTTATCCTATTACATCATTGTAAAGGAAATATAATAAATTTGAATGGACAAGAGAAAGTGCATCAAATTTTGAGTAGTTGAAACAATTTTTGACAAATTCTTAAGTGCTAAATATTGCAGATCTTGAAAAAGAGTTTGTGGTATGTACAAATGCTTGCACGAGAACACTTCGTGGAGTCCTTATGCAGGAAGGATAGGTAATGTGCTATGATTCATGGAAACTGAATGAGAACGAGAAGAATTATATGACACATGATCTTAAGTTGGCATTAATCATCCATGCATTGAAGATGTGGAGACACTATTTTCTTAGCAGGAGGTTTGTATTGATGAGTGATCCTAGTGGATTAAGATACTGTTTTCACGAGCTAAATCTGAATGTTAGGAAATCTAGATGGTTGGTCATGATCAATGAGTTCAATTTTGAGATCAGGTGCATCAAGGGAAGAGAGAACAGGGTTGCATATTCTCTTAGCAGGAGGATACATGTGAATTATATTACAACTATGAGATTTTATGAGATACATCTACAATATCATATCTTACATGAAAGACAACAAGATGAAAGGCACATGGAGCTTATGCACGTGTTACAACAGGGTTTAGGTGATCAGGATCTGGACTACGGTCTCACAATAGATGGTTTGATCACATTTAGAGGCATGGTCTATGTAGCATATAACAGTGAGCTCAAGAAGCTTATCTTGAGTAAATTTCATGTTAAGACATATTCAGGTCACCAAGGATATCAAAAGACATTGAAAATAGTGAAGAAGTTTTATTATTGGCTGAATTTGAATAAGGACATGGCAGAGTTTATGGCTAGATGCTTGGATTGTTAGCAGGTGAAGGGAGAATGTAAGCATCTAGGTGGACTAATTCATATGATTCCAATTCTAGAGTGGAAGTGAGAGGTCATTTCCATGGATTTCATCACATATTTTCCGAATACATCTAAATAGCATGATTCCATCATGGTTGTGGTTGACAAGTTGACTAAGGTAGTGCAATTCATTCCAGTGAATACACTTATTCAGCTAAAGATGTATCACAGGTATTCATCATAAATGTAGTGAGGTTGCATGGTGTTGCAAGGACGATTGTATTGGACAGGGATGATAAGTTCACTTCCATGTTTTAGAAGGAGTTGTTTGTAGGTTTGGGGACACAATTGGACTTCATAACAACATATTATCCACAAACAGATGGAAATACATATAGGGTCAATAGGATATTGAAGGAAATTTTGAGGATGCCTATGATGCATCATTAAAGGAGATGGCAGGAGTACCTTCCGTTGGTTTATATTTCTTACACCAATGGGTATCAAGAGTCTCTAAGGATGAGTCTAAGGCACTCTATGGGAAGAGTTGTAATAATCCCATTAGTTGGAGTGATCCAATAAACATAGTGTTGTTAGGAACATATATGTTGGCATAAATGGAACAAGAAATGCAGGTAATCAAGAAGAATCTAAAGGCATCATAGGACAGAGAAAAATGTTATGCATATCATAATAGGTTGTTTAGGGAGTTCCAGGTAGGGAACATGTGTACTTGCGCATCAAGCCCGAGAAGAATCTAAAGGCATCATAGGATAGAGAAAAATGTTATGCATATCAAAATAGGTTGTTTAGGGAGTTCCAGGTTAGGGAACATGTGTACTTGCACATCAAGCCCAAGAAGAGCTCCTTGAGAATTGGATCATGTGCTAAGATGGAACCTTGATTTTATGGACCTTTCAATATTCTTGAAAGGATTGAATTAGTAGCTTATCAAGTTGCACTGCCTCTGACTGTGAAAGTCCTTGATGTTTTCCACATTTCATTGCTTAATAAGTATGTTACAGATATTGATCATGTGATTGATTGGTTTGTATTGTAGGTGGATACAAAAGGAAAATTCCAGCTAGAACCACAATGTAGTTTGTAGAAAAATACGCTCATGGAGCAGGTTAAAGTGTAGTGGAAGTAATTTAGGCCAAGTGAAGCTACATGGGAGATGGCGGATCAGATGTAGACTGTCTATCCTTCTATATTCACTAGTTAAGCGAATGATTTTGGTATATATTTTGGTATATGTACATATGTACATGGATGTAAATATCGCCATGAGCTATGTTATAAAGCTCCAATAAGTAGTATGGTTTCCATGTCATTATATTTTTCACGTTATTATGTTGTCATGTTGGTTTTCTTCTCATCAAGTTGATCATTGTAAGTAATGCAATGAGATAAATTATAAAGCTCCATGGGAAGTATGTCTTTCATATAGTAGTATTATTGGTTGTAAGTGTCATTCAACATCGAGGATGGTGTTCACCTAAGGGGGAGGGGACTGGAACAACCCCAGGTTGAAACTTCATATAATAAAGGAGATAATGGAAAAAATAATAACCAAAGTCACAGGGCACTTATTCCAAGTTGAATGTTGGGAAAAACATACTTGTGAGGGTTTTCATTTGATTTTTTATGGCTAAGGAAAATGGCAAAGGATTTGGAAAGGAAAAATGGAATTTTTTGCAATCTATTTATGAAAATATTGGAAATTAGGAGAAAAAGAAGGTGAAAGGTCATGGGTTGCATGTGAGGATTAAAATGAAGGAAAATAATAGAAAATTGAAGAAAATAGAGGACTCATTAATAAAAACGATTCTGAGGATCAGTTGGTCCCATTTGTTAGTTCAGTTATGGAGCTCTCTCTCTCTTTATTGTATCTCTTTCACACTCTTTTACGCTTAGAGAATTATTGGAGCACTCTAGAATTGGACCAAGGAAATAAAATGAAGAGCAATGAAGGAAAGTGGAAGAAAAAATCAAGCAAGGAAGCACATGATCAAGCAACTATAATGGGTATACTTGCATGTATCAATTTGAATGTGTGATTTCCATACTTATATGTTCTTGGTTCTCTTGTTGTCATTGGCATGGGTTTTGCTAAGTGTGATAATGTTCTTTAGCCTTCCCTTTCCATTTCTAGTTAGTCATGGTTTGATGGGGTTCTCTTGTTTTGGTTGAGTTGGATTGTTAGATGGATTCGAGACTGAGTGAGGTGGTCTCTAAATAAGAAAAAATGGTCTAGTAATCCCTGAACCAGATTATGAATCATGGTAAATATAGATATTGTGTGCCTCGATGGGCCTAGGAATCCTCGACTGGTGAATGGTGGGACACATGGGTAAGCCTAGAGGTGTGTGCCCTTGACTAGGTCTAGGAATCTTGGACCAGTTTATGCCGCGATATACGATAAAGCCTCGAGGGTGTAGTCTCGATTATGCCTAGGAATCCTTGACTAGTGCATGGCCGAATACATGGTAAATCCCAGAGACTAGGAAGCAAGAAAATTCTTCACTATGTAGGTGGAGAAATATGGTAGCATCCATGCTTTCTTAGGGCCTACTGATTCAGTTGTGATGGCGATAAACCCTGATTATATTAATGAGATTTGAGGTGTTTTTTCCTTTTGAAGCCTTATTCTAGTTTGGTTGTGAGTACCACATTCATGCTTGGAATATGGCACGGGGTTGATTGGCTAAAGAAAGTTTTGGTTTAGCTAATCTTTGGTCCATTAGTTCTTGGAAGTCCAGAACTTGGTTGAACTATTCATTCATCAATAACAACTCTTTCTCCTTGGTATTTTATGTGTAGATGTGCCGGTTCACATGTGATATTTATGGCTTCTATATCTTTGTTTTTTATGTTGATTATATGTTGGTTATGAGTATCCTCCATGACAGACTTCATGTATGGATATCATGATGATTTGATTAGTATTTGAAATTAGAATGAATATATGACCTAATAGATGATTGAACAACTATTTTGATATGGCATCAGTGCTTCTTGACAAATCTCAAATAAGTATGACAACCCTATGCTTAAATTAGATTTTATGACCTAATGATTACACATTTGTGATATGTTTCACGAAATGTTTGTCATGTCTACTAGGGTTTAGGTCTAGTAATTGTATCAATGTTTGAATTAATACCTATTTTTTCCATGTTATTTTATCATTCTTGAACTTTTCATGAAGTTATAGAATGTGGCACAAAATCTGGGGTGGCTGGCATAGAACTAGATAGAAAATTCCACAGTTGTTGGCATGCCTTGCTGTGGGAGTGACTGGAAGGCCTTACTTTCTTGTCGAGCTTGTCATGGGAGTGACAAAGGGTCTAGGTTAGTCAAATGTTTTGTTGTCTCAGTGGTTGATCATCTTGAGGGGTTGGTTGGATCCTAAGGGTTCTGTTTCATGTGTGGAAGGTCATATTGGTTGTGTTTGTGAGTTCCACTTCCTTAAGGAGACCTCGGAGGTTGAATCACATAATAGTAGTCTCTCGTCAGATATTTACCACAGTGGACCATTTAGCTTGGGTAAATGTGGGAGGAGGGTGTTACAAATTTATACTTTCAAATACAAAATATGTAATTAAAGAATAAAACAACATTAAATAGTTAGTCAAACGTGTTGAATAAAAATTTGAAATGAAAATATATTTATAATACTTAAGAATTATTTCTAGTAAATATAACAAATTCTACTTAAGATTGTAATTATTTATTAATACATATAATTAATTATTTTTAAATCGTAAAATTATTATTTTTTAAATAACTTGGATTAGTGTGAGATATAAAGTTCATTCTAATTATTACTATCATAATTGTTTTTTTACTATGTTGAATTGATAACTTGTTGGCTTAAATTACTAAGAATTTATGATTTGTTTTATAAGTAGGTTGGGTTAATATTTGCATAATATCGAGTCCATTTAAATCAGAACTCTATAAGTATTTTTATTTTTATTTTTTTTATTTGTGACATCCCATTTTACTTATCACTCCTCTCAAAATAGGGGACATTAGCTGTCCATGACTACCCCTAATAAGGACATGGGTAAACTTAGGTTCGAACTATCAACTTTTATAATGAATTTCTTGACAATGAACCTTGTCACAAATGGTTCCATAACCACTTTTACACAAAGACTATTTTTTATTCCACTAGCTATAAAATTATTTTGAGTTGGAGAAGTGAGACTATCTTAATTCATAAACTATTTTTTAAATCCTTTTTTAAATTATATTTGGAACCTTGTGCAGAAATCATCTCCTAATATTATATTTATTATTATTTATCTCAGATACATTTTACAATATACTCATCTTACCCTCACATAGAATACATTACATTAGAATTTCATGGAAAAAATTATGCATTACAAAAACATGAAGAAAGGCACCATCAATAAAGTGAGTGTGCCAAATTGACTATATGACCTAAGTTGACAATATTAACTTGGTCATAATATTTTTATTACATATATCTCAATAACAGGCCTTATAACAACCTCAAGAAAGTTTACCCATGGATAGAATTTACGACTTTGATCGAACTTTCGATAGTGTTTATGCATCTCCCATGCATTTTGGCATAAAGTGCTCTTGGTTTGACTTTGATATCAATGTAATTAAAAGAGAGAGAAATTAAAATATAATAGAAACACATAAATGCAACAACACATGGAGACAATACATGATCTTGCAAACCCTCGTGGGAAAGATATCTCTTAATAATAGATCTATTATTCTTTAATCCTAAGGCATATTACAATGCTAAAACAATGGAATTAGCATGCCCTTAAATAGAGGACATTTCATGATAATAGCATGAACAAAATCATGTATTACCAAAGCTTCCATCAAAGAGTCAATGGTAATTATCAAATTGACTCTATGATTGACTGAATATTATTATATATTTTTGCATAAACAATCAACGGTAAGTATCAAATTGACTCTGTAATTAAGTCAAGTTTACTCTAAATGATAGGTATATGTGTGTGTGTTTGTGAGTGTGTGAGATCATTTTTATTTAAACTCAAATTTATATTACATTTTTTTGTATATAAATGACAAATATATAGATAGTTACATGGATAATATATTTATTTTGAAATAAGGGTTTCATTATTATAATTTAATTATTAATAATTACTACGTGGATGGTAGGGATTTAATATTCACAAAAGATTCATGGAATACTTTTAGTGGATGGTAGGGATTTAACATTCACAAAATATCCATGGAATACTTTTAGTATGATTGAGGATAAGAGGGTTTAGATTTATTTGAAAGGTAGTTCTAGACATTTTGTCTTTCAATTTGACTAGCAAAGGGGCATGTTTACAAGGTAATTCTTACTGCTTATTGTTATTTTACTACGTTTTTATTGTTACTTTTTTTTTTGCTAAAGCAAGTGTGGATCCTTCTATTTCATTAAGCCGAAAATTAGTGTACAACTTTTACAAACATCCACCTGATGCCAAGGAATTAGAAAAGAAATAAATTTCCCAAGCCACCAAGGGCTAAACCTCCTAGCCTTACAACAAAAGACCCAAACCCAAGGAACAACCAACAAAAATAAAGCCTTTCCTCCTTAAAGCCCGCGAACTTTCCCGCCGCCCCACTCTCAGAAAAGCTCAAACCATCTGAGCCATCCAAAAGAAGAAAAAAGGTCAACGGCTAAGGAGGAAATCGCTCAGCCCAAAAAGGCCGAAGTTTAGCTGTACTGCCCCACCAAGATGCATGATCAAACTCAACTATTGATTCCCTTGAACTGAATCCTACGGCTGAGAATGATATCGCACCGAACAAGATGACCTAGCATTAGTGTGCGAAAAATGGTGGTTTTCGGGACCCTCACCCTGCCACATGTTGTAGGTTGAATGGAACCATTGTGAAATCGCCAAAACTGTTTTCCACATGAAAGAAATGCAATCAGCCGAAAAATTCCTAGGAGGCGGTTATACATGCCGGGACCCCGATTTCTGAAAAATTCGGCTACCAGACAAAATAGGGTTCTTCTTGCGCCTATTAATCTCCCTCTCCCTCTCCTGGAACATTGTAAAGGTTAGAGACTCACCATCGAACGAAGACTTGAGGGATTCTATTCATTGCCTTCGATGAACTGTGATCTTCATCTCGTAAACTCCTGGAGTATGAGCGACCAGACATGGTCTTCTTCTCGCCAAAGAATAGTAAACCAGATATTGGTGACACATTCAGGGGAAAAAACAAATCTAGTTGGCCTCCATGGCTTTGTGTCTAAACACTTCCTTGTCTTCTTTTGCTTGCTCGCAACATAGGGCTTTCAGTCTGCCTGGACGCAACTCCCGCCACTTTATCAACACCTTATTCTCTATGCAGCTCACCCCCTGGTTTGCCAGAAGATCCGCTAGCTTATTAGCCTTTCTGCGAACATGATGGAAACTGACAGTGCGAAGGCCCTAAAGATGGCTCTGAATTCTTTGAAAGACCTGAATTAATTTCCAACGTTTAGAGACTTTCTTCGGCACAGTTCCATTATTTATTTTTTGCATTGAGTTGATGATTAACTCAGAATCCGCCTCTATCATAGCATTGAAACAGTGGTCTTTAATTAGAAAATCTAGGCATTGCTCCATAGCCATTAGTTCAGCCATGTTGTTGGTGGTTGTACCTAGGTGGCAATGGAAGATGGAGATAGTACTTCCCTCTGCATTTCTGAGGACACCACCATACCCAGTTGTTCCCATGTTCCCTTTTGAAGCCCCATCAATGTTGTATTTTAAATAGCCTTTCAGAGGAGGATAACATAATTCCTTCTCTGTATCCATAGAAATAACCTTCCTATCAAGTCCTAGGGGAGTGAGCCCCTGCAACCCCAGCTGCCTTAAAATTTTTAAATCTAAATCCGAGGGAGGTTTTTTAGAGTAGTTGCGAACCCTGGTTCCCACAATCTCCTTGAGTTGTTTAAGGATTATTTCTAACAAGTGGTGTGGGGGCATCTTTTCATCCTTAAATATTCTTTTGTTCCTCTCCTTCCAAACATTCCTTATAATGAAGCTTGGAATGAGAGCCCACGCTGAGCTGAGAATTTCTTAATCTGAAAAATTTATTCTCCAATCGGTGAGGGTATTAATAATGCTCCCTCTATCTCTATCAGATTGCTAAAAGATTGTAGCAAAAATGTCCCATAACCAAGAAGTGAAAATGCAGCTGTTGAGTAAATGTTCCATAGTTTCTTCTTGAGCCTCACAGAGCTGGCATCTTAAAGGCCCCTGAACACCCCTTTTCCTAATGTTGTCCCAAGTTAGTATTTTCTTGTGATATGCCAACCACATGGATAGTTTGATTTTCATCTATCCTTGCTGCCTCCAAAGGTTTTGCCAAATTTTGTTCGGAACCTGGGGATCTAGCTCAAGGAGAATGCCTTTAGCTTCCTTAAGATTAAAGGTGACCTATTTGTTGTTGCCCCATCTTAGTTGATCTTGTCCCTCTACAACTAAGATCTTCCTTTATTCCACTATTTTCCTGAGCTCCTCTACTTTTGCTTTCATGAGATTGTTATCTCTACAATCAATGTTTCTCCAGATTCTCCACTTTTCCGTATGATGAGAATGATTCCAGAAGTCCTTTACCTTAATTAGTCCTTCAGAATATGACTCCTGCTTAAGATACATGAAGTCTTCTTTTAACAGAATTTATTCTTGTTGCCACTTGTCTTCCTATAAAAGAGCAAGATTTCCTTCCCTGATTTCCCAGAAGCTGTTTTCTTGTACTAGTCTTCTATTATCCCAGGCTTTGTTCCAGATATATGAGCCCTTTATATTTACTGACATTCTTATGAGATCACTATTTTGCTAGGAGCTAGCATATTTTTCTTTCTAGATATTTTCCCATTGAGTCTCTGGATGCTGAACCCACCACCACCAAAGTTTGGCGCCTAGAACTTTGTTGAGTATCTCCTGGTCATCCAAACCCAACTGTCCTTACTTCTTGTGCTTACAATTTTTTTCCCAAGACACTGAGGCCCATTTATTCTTGGTCTCCTCCTTGCCCTAGAGGAAGTTTCTTTGAATATTTTTGAATTGTTGAAGGACTCCTTTTGGAGCTGGGAGGGCAAATAACATAAAAATAGGGATTTCTTGCAAAACAGTTTTAGTAAGAACTAACCTGCTAGCAAGATTTAAAGATATGATGGTCCATTTACTGACTTTGTCCTGCAACTTATTGATCAAAGGTTCCCAAATGATTTTGAGCATTGGTTTAGCAGTGAGAGGAACTTCCAAATATTTTGAAGGAAGGGAATCCCTTTGAAAGCCTAGAATTTTGGAGATATTTTTCTCCATAGCAATATTGGTATTAAAGAAAAAGATTTTTGATTTAGAGAGATTTACTTCCATACCTGAAGCCAAGGCAAAGAGATTCAGAATTCTTTTGTAGTTTGTAGCTTCTTTGACTGTGGGGATTCCTTGTAACATGTTATGATCAACAAATTGTTGGTGAGTCAGGGCCTGACCATTTTCTGTTAGCTGCAGACCTTTAATCTTTCCTGTTGCTTTCGCCTGCTTTATAGCCCTACCCAGACCTTCCATCATGATGATAAAAAGAAAGGGAGAGAGCGGGTCTCCCTGTCTGAGGCCTTTTGAAGGACTGAAAATCTCTGAGGGAGAACCATTAACTAATATAGAAAAACTGGAGGAGGTCACTAGTGCCATAACCCATTTGACCCAATTATGGTCAAATCCAAAAGCAATCAACTTTTTCTTTATGTAGGCCCAGTTTACCTTGTCATAGGCTTTGGCAATATCTAATTGCATGATCATGTCCACCTGCTTCTTGCTTGTTAATGAGTGCAACACCTCTTAGGCTTGAATGATGTTATCAAGAATTTATCTGCCTTCCACATACCCTGATTGTTCCCATAAAACAAGAATCAAAAGCAACGGTTTGAGTCTATTAGCCACAACCTTTGATATAATCTTATAGATTACATTGCATAGGGCTATGGGTCTATATTTATCTAGTGTATGAGCAATGTCCTGTTTGGGGATCAGGGCGATGAAAGAAGTATTGAGCGCTTTCAGAATGTTTTTATTTAACCTGGAGTCCTCCACCATATTCAAAATGTCATGCTTAACAATATTCTAGCATGCTCTGAAGAAGTCCACATTAAAACCGTCCGGGCCTGGTGCTTTACCATTTTGCATTTCTTTAAGGACTTCACTAAGCTCCACTTGTGTTACTAGTCTATTAAGGTTGAAATTGTCCTCTCTGGACAACAATTTTGGTATATTGCTAGTTACCTCCCTAATGAATTTCTCTCTATCTAAATTGTTCTCCTGGATTATACCTTGGAAGTGGTGGACTAACACAGTTTCTATAGCTTCATGGGAGATCTGAAGCTCCCCCTCCTCATTCTTGATTTAAGAGATTCTATTGTGAGTTATATTGGCCATGGTGGTTCTATGAAAAAACTTAGTGTTATGCTCTCCTTCTATGAGCCATTGAACTCTGGACTTTTGTCTCCAGAATATTTCCTCTTGTTTACATAGATTCTCCCATTCTTGAAAATGTTTATTTGCTTGATCACTATTGCCTTTATCAAAGCCTTCCTTGATCAGAGCTTGGTTGAGAACCTACATTTTTCTCTCAACCACTTTTTTCTCCTCAAAAATATTGCCAAAATCCTTCTTGTTCCATTCTTTAAGCTGGAGCTTGATGTGCTTTAGTCTTTTGTGAAGAAGGTACATTCTAGTCCCCAGAATCTGCAAATCTTCTGATCACCATTTTTCAATGTTGCTGATGAAGTTTGGGTGTGACAGCCATATATTTTCAAATCTGAAGGGTTTGTTCCTGAGAGTGCTTATACCCTTAATCTCCAACTAAATTGGCCAGTGGTTTGAGCCTCCAAAGGGAAGAACTTGCAATGTTACCTTTTTATCTATCAGCATAAGATTCTTAGAGATGAGGAATCTGTCTAACAAAGAGGCCACTTGGGAACTTCTTCCTCTTTTGTTATTCCAAGTAAAAAGGCTAGTATTCCAATTAGTGTTAACAAGATTCATATTGTCTAAAAAGGATTGGAAAGCTAAGGAGTCTTTACTTAGAGCTCTTGTTCCTCTTTTTTTCTTTGAAATAGATTTGATCATGTTGAAATCCCCTCCCATGATCGAGGGTATATCTACATGTTTGTCCCTGAGATCCACCAAGGAATCTAGAAACTTGAGTTTGTCATCTATTCTCTGAGGACCATACATGTTTGTGACTAGAACAGTGTCCCTTTCGCCTATTGGTTGAATAACAACTGATAAATAATTTTTGGAAGCCTCAGCATCCAGAATGCCTAATTTGTGGGGGTTCCATAGGGTGAGTATTCTCCCTACTCTATTCTCTACTTTGACTTCAAGAAACTCGAATTTGCTGAGCCATTTTCTATGAATTTGTCTTAATTTTTGAATGGAACATTTCGTTGCTTGGATGAAAATTATATCCGACGTTTCTTGTTTCATTCTGTTACTAAGCATTCTTTGGTTTTTCCTACTCCCTGGACCTCTAATATTCCATGATGTGAACTTCATTATTAAATATTTGTAAAGGAGTAGATGGCTAGATCTTTCATCTTACCTGAATCAATCATTAGCTTTCCACACTCCATCAAGAGTTCATTCTGCTTTTTCCTCCCTCTTTTCTTGCCTGGGTTTCTAGTGGCTAGTCCCAGAGTAGTTTTCATCGTTTTCACACCTCCGTTGTCCTGCTTATCGCTAGTTTTTCCTCTTTCTAGCACTTTAGCCTACATTTTCCATAAAAACAACTCTTGTATTCTGTTGAGCTTATCTTGAGGTAACGAATCCACTCCTCCTGTGGTCCCATGAATCAAGAACCCTTCTAGATCTAGGTTTTCTTTGTCAAGAATTTCTTGTAGTTCATGGTCCTCCAGGTCCATTTCATTCTAGTTCATTTCCTAATCCATTTCTTGTTCAGCATCACTCATTGTAGCCTCTTTCTGGTACTCAAAATTTTGTGTTTGTTCTCGGTTTTCTTCCTTTTCCTTTTCTATAGTACTTCCTTCCATTGCTTGATCTTCTTTTGTGATCTCTTCCTCTTCTTGAAGGACTTGGAATTTGTTCTACCTGGACTATTTTACTTCGTCTTGAGGTTGTTTCGGTCCTCTTTTGCCTCCTTTACCTTGATTAACCACTTTCTGGAAGCTGTCTATTTCTTTCATTGTGTTAGTTTTGCTCTTGTTTACTTCTTTGCTGAGTGGACAGTCTCTGAAAAGGTGTCCATGTTCATGACATTTGCGACATTTGAAGAGAATGTGTTCATAGTCTACTGTTTGCACCCATTCTTCATCATAAAATTCCAAGACCACCTCATCTGGTAGAGCTCCTAATAGATCCATTTCCACACATATTCTGGCAAAGGAAGTATATTTTCCCCTTCTAGTGGCTTTAGAGGCTTTAACATATCAACTTAATTTATTGCCTATGGCAGCTAACGATTCATTTTGCCAGTAATCAAGAGGTAGAGAATAGAGCCTTACCTATACCGGAACTGAAGTAAAGGTTTCCCTTTCTGGAACAAAATTCATCCTCCATGGTCTCATGTAGAGTCCCGCTGCAGCATAGAAGTAAGGCCCTCCTTCAAATAGTCTGTCCTTGTCTTCAATATTCGTGAACACTGTGGAGTACTGAAGAAGGTATGTTTTTATTGATTATTTTGTCATATTTTCTTTAAAATTCATAACGTCTTTCCATCATGAACTAGTTAGATAATAAGAAATCATGACAAAATCTGTGGGATTTATATGCAACACAAAACTACTAATAATTGCCATTTCTTATGCAGGAAAAGGGAAAAATGAAAGATTGTCGTCCCAAAGAAAAATACAAGGCAAATTTAACTGATGTCCCTTTTGACAAGGAACCACATTCAAACAAGGCGATGCAAATTGAAGCGTATCATCCAAGGAAGGGAAAAGGAGATATCAAATTGGCACAAGGAAACAAATGGATAATTGGGGATTAACAGTTTGGTGAATCCCTCAGGATCCTTTGATCCTAAGGGATTGCTATCTCAACTATTTTTGCATCATTGGTATCTCCACCCGGTTGTTATAAAAAGGGGCAGCACTGCTAGCCCGGGGGGATGACTTGTTGTTATTCTTATGTAATTTCTCTTTGTATTTAAAACTTTGATCATCGAATCTCATTGAGAAGTGATCCACTGTAACTCTGCTTTTTGATGCTTTAATATAAATCTGGTTGTTGTTCCATCTTTGATCCTGGAATAATCTCAAGTAGTGTGTCCCTGGAGGCTAAGGGCTCGGCCCTGGTGGAACACTTGCTCCTATACCATTATCTTTAATTCATGCGTGGTTTTCATTATTAGCTTTGTTCGGCAATCTGATGTGTTTTGTTATTTTACATCACGGTTATGCTAGATTTTATTTATGTTCAACTGAGTAATATCGTTCTCTGTGACAGGAATGTCGTATTGTTCATTCTAACTTTGTAACACATTGATGTTCCTTTAATCATTAATATAACATTATTGTTCCTTACAGAATGCTATGTTGTTCAATTACAGAGTAACCGAGCTATAACCTTCATAAGTTTGTATTACTGTATTCATCTATGGTTTACACTTAATCGCGATTGTTGTTCAACTGACATTGTTGTTCCATTACGAATTACAATCGTTGTTCTTTGTAATTGAGATTGATATTTGTGGTATCGAAGTCAGATTACTGTTTCTCTCAATATTAAAGTGTGTCATGTGTGTTATTTATTTTGGTTTACTGTACATTTATATTTGACTCTAAGTGTTGTTCTATATTTCATTGCTAATTAGTTGCTGTTCTATTCCCTTTTGCTACCTGATTTATCTTTAGAGTAAATATTGTTATCTGATTCCTATAGGATACAATTGCTGCCTTTATTTCCTTAGACTAAGGTTTTACTATTTATAAGAACTAGTTGTTGTTCCATTTCTTAGTTGACGTTCCATTCTCTAGTTGTTGTTCCATTTTCTAGTTGCTGTTCCATTTCCTATTATCATTGCTTTGGTGTGCAAAACGATCTGAGACTATAGTGAGCGTTGACATTTGTTGTCTATCTCCCAGGTTGATTATCTGTTCCTTGATTATCTTTAGTTAGATCAATTTATAGAGGAATGAGTTATTGTTACTGTACCCTTGACTGATAATTTGTTGTAGTTTTCTGAATGCATGATTTAAGTCTTAAGGTGCTTTGCTGTAATTAGATCTCGTTCTGAGCATTCGTTTACCCTTGTATTTTGAGGACTATACTACTAGCATTACTTTGACAAATTCCCGCCTCAAACTGAGTACACTCTTTGAGATAACAAATCGTTCCTGGATTGATAAGTAAATGTGGAGTAAATAGAGGTGAAAAAGACCCTTTTTATGGCTCAACATTTTGGAGTCGTTGCTGGGGAAGAGTGTGGCCATTTGTTTCTTTTTCAGAGTAGTGTAAGAACCTGTTAGGAAAGAATTGGGTTTTAAAAACAAAAGGTAAGAACCTGCGTCTAGAGTATGTAATAGCCCTGCTCCCCTGCCCACTTTCCTGCAGATTCGTTGCTGTTTTGTTTGGGTAGAACTTAGCAGTTGATTTTTGTGCATGATTAAGTAGAAAAAGAAAGGAAAGAATCCCAAACCTCGGCCCAAGCCTGATAAAGCTAAGGGGCCGGTGACCCTTGGCCGATCAACCTTTATAGACGAAATCCTTAAGAAGGCAGAATCTCAACCTTCAGTGGGACCTAGAAAAGTTACTTATAGACAGCCTACTAGTTCCCTTCAGGCCACACGATCAACATCTGTAGCCTTTGCTGAGGTGCACAGTGAAACCGAAGAGCAAGATTTTCAAGAAATTGAAAATTCTAGCCCAAAATCATTGCAGGAAGGGAACCTTAGCAATCTCTGTGAAGGAAGAGGAGAAACAGGAGAGACTGAAGAACCAAGATCTCCTCTTGGGATAATTCAGCCATTAAGTAGCCCAGATAAGGGAAGCGCTGCAAAAATCATCTATAATGAAGTTGAAGAAACTCAAGAACCTGAACCTCCCCAGAAATTAGGCACTCTCATCATCCTGGATAAAGTGTTGTTAAGGCCATTCCCCCTCGATAACCTAGGAATACCCTCTTAGATATCCCAGAAGGTTATTGGCATATATTTGACCAAATGGCCTAGAACCAACCAAACACCCAAGCATCTACACTGCAATACCCCATTGTGGATACTGTAGCTAATGCACCTATGAAAGTAATTCCTCTCCAGCATATCCCTACGTTCCATGGCCTTACATCAGAAGATCCAGATGCATTCTTATTTCAATTTGATGTGCTATGTAGAGGATATGACTATACCACCGATCCCCATAAACTAATATTATTTCCCTCTACATTAAAAGGGGCTGCTTTAAGATGGTTTATGGGATTGGGTGGTGGTGTTATAAATAACTGGGACCAAATGAAAGAGTCTTTTCTAAAAAAATATCAGGATTATTGCAGGTCTAGAGAGTTAAAAGATGAAATATTTCAGATGGTAGCTAGACCAAATGAAACATTAGAAGAGTTTGTTGAACGTTTCCAGTATAATCTTCAAAGATCTCCTCATGCATCATTACCCTTACCTGATAATGTATTAAAAACATCATTAATTAGGGGAATGAAGGAACAATGGACTGAAACACTAAATATTATGGGAAAAGGAGATATTTATCAGGAAAATTTTGCTGACATTATTAATCTATGTATCGGGAGCTCGAGAGGCAACACAAGACTAAACCCAACAGAACATGATCGGTTTGCAAGAGATAACAAAATTTCGGTAGAAGGAGTAACTCGTTAAGAAATTGGAAATTTATTAGAAAATTTTAAAACTGACATATTGGGGACACTGACAACACAACTTCATATCATGCAGGCCAAACAAAAGCAAGTAGAGGCAGAACAAAATTTGGCAATCTTCTGCCTTGGATGTAGAAAGAAACACATCCATAAGGAGTGTCCATTAGATGCAATCCAAGTTTGTGCCATTTATACAAAAGACCACTCTATAGAGAGTTGTCCCTCACTTCCTGGATTGAAAGCAGTATACAAGGAAGCAGAAGAAGAGCGAAAATCGGTGTATCTACTCAATCAGCGTCGTCAATGGCAGCCGTGACAGTCAGGTATGTTCTGAGACATAGCTTCATCTTTCCAGCCTCCACAATATCATGCTTAACAATATAATACAATGTAGAAAAATCAACCTCCCTTCTCAAATTGGTCACATCAATCATTTCCTTCATCATCTCCATGGCCGAATCAAGCAAGCCAACTCAATTGGCCAAATTTTCCCTATACCCCACCATATTTGCAAAACAATGTATATCTAGCACAATGGTCCCCTCCTACTTCACAGAGTCAAGCCTGGCAGACAAACTGGCAAGGACCGATGAATCAGCCAGTAGGAACTATTCTTCTCCCTCAACCTACACTGCCAGCATTACAACAAAACCCCCAGGCTAACTTAAGACCACAACTCCAAGCCCAACCCAACCCTAATCCGAATAATAGACCGGTCCAATCTATTCAAATAATTGAAACACTAGAGATAGGAACCGATATAAAGGAATGTAATGACCTTCAATTAAGATCTGGGCACATCATTCAAACAGAGGGAGATAAAACAACTCAAGTTGAAAATCAGTTACCTATAGAAAAACTGGCATAAGAAGAGAATGTGACTAGAGAACAAATTCATGATCAAGCAACCACATCCTCTCCCCCATTCCCAGAACGATTAATTATACCTCGACCTATACAATATCCTGATTTTGACATTCTGGGAGAACTAAAAAATTTGTACATAAAAATCCCACTCCTCCAAGCCATTCAAGACATCCCAATATATGAAAAGACTATCAAAGCGCTATGTATAAAGAAACCAAGGAGGAAAATAACAAATAACCCAAAAGTCCAAGTAGTTGGCACTCTATCTGACTTATTATCAGGAAATGAAACACCTATTAAATACGAAGACCCAAGAAATACAATAGTAACCATACAAATCAATGGACAAACCTTCTCAAATTCCTTAGTTGATTTAGGAGCTGCAATTAATATCTTAACAACCACCACTTGCCAAAACCTGGGCATTACATCAGTAGAACCGACCTCCACTTTACTAGAGCTGGTTGACCGATTTTTGGTTAGGCCAGAAGGCACACTACATGATGCCATGGTATCCATTGACTCCTGGGAGTATCCGGCCGATTTTCTGATAATAAACCCCAAAAACTGACTTGATGGACATCCATTGATTTTAGGCAGACCTTGGCTTGCAACTGCCGATGCTTATATTGGATGCCGACAAGGTAGTGTGCCCATAAATAGCAGGAAAATATCAAGAATCTAGCTTTATATCCCCTAGCGCAACCAAGTGTCACAATAATAAAAAATAACAAGCATCATGTATCATACCTCACCAAAAATATTAGATCTCCATTTACCATAGAAGAGGTCCTCGATTTCAAAGACAAAACAAAAGATGATGCCATTAACAATTTTTTTAGCCAGGTTGAATCCAGATACCACATACAATGTCACATGATAGAAGCAACATTTGATAATGAATTAGAAGAAGATCCTCTTAAATATACACACGATCAAACAATACCTACTACCTCTATCTCAAATAGCAAGATTGTAGAAAGTGAGCCAGGAAAGACTTTAAACATTAATGCCAACCTGACTTCCGAACAAGAAGAGAAGCTCATCCAACTACTGAGGAAATACAAAGAAGCATTTGCATGGGACTATCCTGATATGAGAGGAATTGATCCCTAGTTATGTACACACCACATTTACATGGAAAAATATGTGAGACCTGTTCGCCAACCACAAAAGAGACTTAACCCTCATCTAAAAGACATTGTAAAAGCTGAACTTCAAAAACTTATAGATGTGAACTTGATCTACACTATCTCCGATAGTAAATGGGTCTATCCACTTGTTGTGGTACCAAAGAAGAATGGAAAGTGGAGGATTTGTTTAGATTATAGAGAGCTAAATAAAGCAACACAAAAAGACCACTTTCCCCTTCCATTCATTGACCAAGTATTAGACACTTTGGTAGGAAAGAAATTCTTTTCTTTCTTAGATGGCTTAAGTGGATACAATCAGATTCATATTGCCCCTGAAGACCAAGACAAAACCACTTTTACTTGTCCTTGAGGAACATTTGCCTACAGAGTCCTACCTTTTGGCTTATGCAATGCCCCTGCCACATTTCAAAGGGCTATCCTCAGCATCTTTTCAAATTTAATAAATGAAGGGCTCGAAGTATACATGGATGATTTTACACCATACAGAGACGATTTTGACCCAGCATTGGACACACTGGAAAAAGTCCTACAGCACTGCATTGCCACCAGGCTTTGTTTGAGCCATAAAAAATGCTATATGATGATGACTGAAGGACTTAGTCTAGGCCATTATATCTCAGTAGCTGGCATATAGGTAGACCTAGCCAAAATTTAAATAATTTTTCTAATTCCCACTCCTACCACTCAAACAGAGGTACATAGTTTTCTTAGATTTTTGGGTTATTATAGAAGATTTATAGAACATTTTTTGCATATTTCTACACCTCTATATGCACTGCCAGGTAATGTTGACTTTCTTTGGACAGAAAAATGTGACCATTCTTTCCAGGATCTGAAGAAGCTTGTGTCAATAGCCCCAGTCCTTCGAGGTCCAAATTGGGACCTGCCATTTCAAATTTGAGCAAATGCTTCAGATACAGCTATTGGAGCATTCCTTGGGCAGGAAGAAGTTAAAAAACCATATGTAATTTATTATATTAGCAAGAACTTATCTCCTGTTGAATTGAATTATACTGTTACTGAAAAGGAATTTGTAGCTATAATACATGTTGTCAATAAGTTCAGGTATTACATTACTGGATATCTTGTTATCTTGTACACAGATCACTCTGCCATAAAATGTTTAGCAAATAAACCAATCACAAATGGTAGAATAACTAGATGGCTGATTTTATTGCAGGAATTCGATATCAGCATCAAAGACCTTGCCATTGACGCTACTAAATTTCCATATCAAATTTCTAATTCGAATATCCAACTTAGGGAACCATTTAATTATGAGAACTCTAAGTTAGCCGCTGATCGCTTGAACCTCTATGGCGAACTTATATTAAGGGCAGTGATATCTTGGTTAGGATATAGGATCCGGAGTCTAATTATTTGGCACCCTGCACCAGGATACCAAGCCCTGTATGAGATGCCTGAGGGTCAAACATGCCATCTTTTTGAACACCTAGTTAGGCATCATGATTGAAGACCACCACATGAGATCTCGTCTTCGGCCTACTCTCTCACTGCCTTACATGTCAACTACAATGTTTTCATGAGGGCATGAAAAAGGGTAAGCAGGGGGGTGTGTGGAGTACTAAAGAAGGTATGTTTTTATTGATTATTTTGTCATCTTTTCTTTAAAACTCATAACCTATTTTCATCATGAACTAGATGAATAATAAGAAATCATGACAAAATCTATGGGATTTATACGCAACACAAAACTACTAATAATTTCCATTTCTTATGCAGGAAAAGGGAAAAACGAAAGATTGCCATCCCAAAGAAAAAGACAGGGCAAATTTAACTGTTGTCCCTTTGGCGAATCCCTCAGGATCCTTTGATCCTGAGGGATTGCTATCTTAAATATTTTTGCATCATTGATATGTCCGCTCGGCTGTTATAAAAAGGCGCAGCACTGCTAGCCCAAAGGGACGGCATGTTGTTATTCTTATGTAATTTCTCTTTGTATTTGAAACTTTGATCACTGAATCTTGTTGAGAAGTGATCCACTGTAACTTTGCTTTGATGCTTTAATATAAATCTGGTTGCTGTGCCATCTTTGATCCTGGAATAATCTCAAGTAGTGTGTCCCTGGAGGCTAAGGGCCCGACCCTGGTGGAACACTTGCTCGTATACCCTTATCTTTAATTCATCCGTGGTTTTCATTATTAGCTTTGTTCGGTAATATGATGTGTTTTGTTATTTTACATCATGGTTATGTTATATTTTATTTATGTTCAACTAAGTAATATCATTCTATGTGACAGGAATGTTGTATTGTTCATTCTGACTTTGTAACGCATTGATGTTCCTTTAATCATTAATATAACGTTACTCTTCCTTACAGAATGCTATTGTTGCTCAATTACAGAGTAACCAGGTTGTAACGTTCATAAGTTGGTATTACTGTATTCATCTATGGTTTACACTTAATCGCAATTGTTGTTCAACTGACATTATTGTTCCATTACGTATTACAATCGTTATTCTTTATAACTGAGATATATATTTGTGGTATCGAAGTCAGATTACTGTTTCTCTCAATATTAAAGCGTGTCATGTGTGTTATTTATTTTGTTTTTACTGTACATTTATATTTGACTTTGAGTGTTGTTGTATATTTCATTGCTAATCAGTGGTCATTCTATTTCCGTTTGCTGTCTGATTTATCTTTAGAGTAAATATTGTTATCCGATTCCTGTAGGACACAATTGCTGCCTTTATTTCCTTAGACTAAGGTTTTGCTATTTATAAGAACTATTTGTTGTTCCATTTCTTAGTTTTCGTTCCATTCTCTAGTTGTTGTTCCATTTTCTAGTTGATGTTCCATTTCCTGTTATCATTGCTTTGGTGTGCAAAACGATATGAGATTGTAGTGAGTGTTGACATTTGTTGTCTAGTTCCCAGGTTGACGATCTGTTCCTTGATTATCTTTAGTTACATCAGTTTACAGAGGGATGAGTTACTGTTACTATACGCTTGACTGATAATTTGCTATAGTTTTCTGAACACATGATTTAAGTCTTAAGGTGCTTTGTTGTAAGTAAATCTCGTTTTGAGCATTCGTTTACCCTTGTATTTTGAGTACTATACTACTAGCATTACTATGACAAATGATTGCCTCAAACTGAGTACACTCTTTGAGATAACAAATCGTTCCTAGATTGATAAGTAAATGTGGGGTAAATAGAGGTGAAAAAAACCCTTTTTACGACTCGAAAAACACCACCGTAAAGAATTCCTTAGACCCAAGATGTAGATCTATGCTCCCCTTAGGTTTCCAGTGGTATTTAATCCATGCCTGTAAAGCTTTTTCAGTGGGCCATAGACCCGTCAACTTACAGATGATGGCATATGTCCGCATGTGCTCTTTGTGCGCCTACAGAGCTGGATCATTTAAGATGACCCTGGGTGTTATCTCTGCTTTGGGTTTGTAGGGTCCTTTTTTTTTTGTCTTTAGTTCCTTGTTTTTTGTCTTCTGTCTCTTTGTCTTTTGTATGATTCTTTTCCTTATTTATGGCTTCTTCTATTTCTACTTCCATATTTCTTTTCCCTTCCTCCCCAGTTCCTCTAACATTTTCTAGAGGTTTCTTGCCTCTGCTGGCCGCGGCCTCCTTAAAGGAGGGAGTGGAGCTGCCTCCTCTATAGCCCTCCATAGGGTTCCCCGACTGCTACTACCTGCAAGCTTCGCTGTTCGCCCTTGTTGTTTGCTTCCTTCTCGTTTTTATTGTTACTCTACTATGCTTTTATTTGTTACATTTTTTTTAAATGTATATATCTTTACTTCATATATTAATTATTTTTATAATTAATAATAATAGTAAAGATATGATTTATAATTTTTTTATGATTTTTCTACTCTTGACAATTTGAAATGTATCATGATGTCGTGTATGAATTTATGTATATAAATATTTACTACACTATATATAATTTTAAAATTGTATTAAATATAAAATCACACAATTTCGATATGCAATTATTTATAATTTGAAATACAAAAATACAATAGAAAAAGAAATGAAAAACTAGTGACACATATTAATAAATCCTACATAATAAGTACATTCATCTGTATTTTTTTACTAATTACTTACATCCATCTTAAATCTGATCCATGTTAAATCTAGATCCACCAAATGTTCATAAGGATTAAATCCAGAGTCTAAATGGATCTAAGCTAAAATGTTGGCATTAGATAAGCGAACAGCCTACAAGGTGCTGCAGTAGGGCTACTACTGGCCATCAATATTCAAAGACTCCAAAGCCTACGTTAGGAGGTGTGACAATTGCCAAAAAATAAGGATACCAATAATATCAGATGAGATGCCACTTAAACCACAAGTGCTCATAGAACCATTCAAGCAATGGGATCTAGATTTTTTGGGACCAATAAATCCACCATCAAATGGAAAAAAGTACATCTTGGTATGTACCGATTATGTAACTAAGTGGGTGGAGGCAAAGGTGGTTGCAAGGGAAACAAAAAATACAGTGGTCACATTCCTCTTTGAGGAAATGTTTGTTAGATTTGGGGTTTCAAGACAGATTGTAACTGATCAGGTTACACAGTTCACTTCAAAACTTGTTCGGGATCTTAGGGAAAAGTACAAGATCAAACATAGGAAATCAACACCGTACCATCCTCAGGCAAACAGACAAGTGGAAGCAACAAATAAATTCCTAAAAAACATAATGACAAAGATAGTACAAATGAATAGGAATGACTGGTCAAAAAAGTTAAGAGATTCACTATGGACATACATAATAACATGGAAAAACGGAACTGGGTTTTGTCCATACCAGTTAGTGTATGGAAAAGAAGTCTTATTGCCCATAGAATTTCAGATACACACAATTAAGTTCGCAACAGAATTAGGACTATAACTGTCTGAAGCACAACAACAGCGGATGGAATTGAACCAATTGGATGAATAGAGACAAGCAGTAGAACACACAACACTAGTGCAGCAACAAAGAATGAAATGGCATGACAGATCCATCAAGAACAAGACATTAAAAAAAGGAGACTGGGCATTACTGTTTGACTCCAAATTCAAATATTTCAAGGGAAAGTTCACGACTCATGGGCTAGGGCCATATGATATAGAAGAAATCTTTGACAATGGAGTTGTTCAGATCAAAACAAATGATCAAGATTCTACATCATTTTTAGTAAACGGACATAGGCTTAAGGTTTACAATAAGCCTATCAATAGAGAATATTTTTTCAAACAAGTGACACAAGATACAGATCTGGAAGTAATGGAATGACATAGCCATATGCCTTCTAGTACCCCAAAAGAATAAAAATAAATAAATAAATGAAAAATAATAATAATAATAAAATTAATAAAAATTTTGCTAGTGAAAACCAGGCAACTGGCACTAAGAAAACAGGAATTCATAAAGGAAAACCAACTCATTTTGGCCTGTATGAATTCACAATTTTTGTTCTACTCTCACAAAAACTTGAATTTGCAGAAGATCCTCCAAAGAAACAAGACTTGAGGACAAGTCTTCAGATAAGCAAAGGGGAAGGTCGCAAAAGAAATTTATTTTGCAGAGCGGAATTGACGATAGAACTTGTATTGTATGGGAGTTGGGACCTAAAATATTTTTGAAACCATTGGGTAGAAAGGACCTGAGATGTTAGAAAAAAACATGTATATACTGCATAAAAATGTACATGACAGTAGGGACCTGAGTTATTATGAATCAATTGGAGATGGGACCTGAACAACATCAACAATCAATTGAGCGGAATCAATGAAGGATGCTAGAACAGAAAGGAGAAATAAAGTTTATTCAATCCATCTTAGACATTTCATCAAAATACATTTGACCAAAAGACATGATAGGATTTATCATAAATTATCAGGGATTACAAGTACGATAAGTACAAATCTTTTCTCTTGAATTTTTTTTTTTTTTTAGAAATTTTTAGAAACATGTTAAAATTACAATTAGTACCTAAAAGCATAATTTTACTTACCTTTTCATTTCACTACCCTCATCCTATAATTTTTACTTACTCATTTCACTACTCTTATCCTATTATCCTATTCATAACCATTATCCTATATCTAATACTATTATGGTCTATATTTATAATTCCATACTCCATTCCATATCCATTTCATCTCCTAACCATAATTTTTTTTTTGAAGAAAAAAGGATCGGAATAGAGGGTTCAACAACTGAAACCCTAAGAACCTGCACAACCAATACCAAAATTAGTATCATGGAATTAATTTTAAAACATGACCTAAATGTGGTCATTTTTAAAATTAAAACGAGTTATATTGAAATACAAACCTATGGAAGCATTCACATTATAACAAATACAAAGTGGCAATGATTTATTGTAATACGTTATAATGGCGCATACGAAATGATACTATTAAAGTAACGAGGGTTATTATAAACACATACATGTCATTATAATAATCAAACAATGCATGTTATGAATGCTTTGGAGGAATAAGCTGTAGGTAATGAAGGAAGTGGATATAAGGACGATGACAGTTGAATAGGGATAGGACCATACAACGTGCAATCAAAACCATTCACGTGGAAATCAAAACATAACGCATAACAAATACGAACCAACAATAATGAAACATATGGCTTGCAAATAATATGATGGTATAAGTGGCATATCAATCAAGGTCAAACAATGAATGCCACGATAGTACTAAGGAATGGTATATGGGACAATCACGACAGCCACAATGGAATAAGGGACAGCCACGATGGAAGCCATCAGAGTAGGTAAACGGTCAAACGCAGTTTTAAATACAAACAATAGAGGATTCAAACACCATCGTGAGTTTGCAAACAATCTGCCATTGAATACATAGAGTCTGTCATTGTAAACATAGTTTTTGCGAATATTGTTCTTTCTTCACCATCACAGCCATTCAGAGGGCTCAGGGAGAGCGACGAGATATTGCGAAAGAATTTTTAGCATATGGTTGTGAGCTTGAGATGCATGTTTGAGTGAAGAGACACGAGAAAAGAGGAAAATAAACCAAGAAGGCAAGCCATAAGATATAGCGGTTGAGGATTGGAGTGATAAGGAGGAAATCCGGTGAGGATCAAGAGATAAGAGGAGAAGACTAACGCGGAAAGTGGAGTTAGTTCAAAGAAATCTCGTGTGAAATAAGGTAAGATAGAAACTTGATTTTCCTCATTCAATGCAACAGATGGTTATGAGGAAATCACATGATTCTTTCATTAAAATAGAAGTTAAACTCTAAGATAAGGAAGCGCTCCAACTTCTGTTGATTATTGTCATTAGTTGTCTCTGCCATCATTCAAAGAAGAGATGTTTTGAACCGATATTTAACAAGTGCCAAAAATAATAAAATGTAGATCGGTTGAGTCAAAATCAAAGGAAATCAATATAAGTCATTGTGGCCAGGTAACTCCATTAAATCACCAAACTGAATGTTTGATTGTATAACTAAACATTTATGTTAAGATTTGAGCAATGTCAAGAAGGGTTTAGTGTAGTTATGAATACATAAACACAAACTTTTGCCAAGAATAATGAAAACAGAGTGTTAAAGTGCAGTTTTAAAACACATGCTGTCGCCAAATTAAAACATATAATTTGATTGTAATTTTGATTGCATAAACACGTGTTGGGTAATGAAATAGAATGATGAGTTAAGGTCTAATTGCATAAATGTGTGTCTACACGAAATTGGTCAATAAAATAGAGCATTGAACTTACAAAGTAATGCATAAAAATGGTTCATTAAATACAGAGTGAGTTCAAAAACCACGGTTTTATTGTGTAAATAGTGAGTTCAAAAGGCAAAACATCAAGGGTTGAATGCATAGACAGTGGATTTGAATGCATAAATAGTAAATTTGATTGCATAAATAGTAATATTAATTGCATACATAGTGTCATAAATATGACAAATAGTAAACGAAGGAAAGAACTCCAATTTGTTTATGAACGAGATCTGAATAATGGTGTTGACATATGATTTTTTTGACATAATAATGAGTTAAGAGAAGTCACAAGGAATTTCCAAAAGAAAAAAATCATGATATGATTTTGTTTAAAAAAATAGAGATCGATTTCCAAGTCTTCATTTATAAACAATGATATTCATGAAGGAATAATTTTTTGTATGGATAGAACAAGGATGTGGTAGAAAAGGACAAAGCTGAGAATGGATTTTGCATCAGAAAAGGCAGTTTGATTTTGATTTTCAGTCATAGATGTTAATAAAAAAACATTGATTCATTGATTGCAGAAAAACAGATACAAAAAGAAGCTTGGTTTTATCATTCTAAAGAATAACAAAGAGAGGTAAGCCTTCTACAAACTCAATCAAAAAGGATTTGTATGCAAAAACGGTTGTTATTTTTATTGCTCAAAATGAAGTTCATGACAGTAGAAGGGTATATACATTGGTTTTCAGAAAACATGGCCACTAGGATAGAGCCAAAATTTCAAATAGAACAACGGAAGAAGGAAGCAATAGAAAATTTGTATCAGGTAGGACTTATAGGGTTTTTACAAAGATTCAATGGTCACAGTGAGGGGATAACCAAAGAATTTGTGAATAGCTATACTCAGGAGAAAACAAGGGTAAGGAACCTACTTATTCCAGTGACTTAGGAATACATTTCCCAAGCACTAGACCTTCCATTTACATGGGAAAATTATCACAAGGGTGTACATTTCAGTGAGAAATCCTAGACTTTCTTCTTGGGGAAAAATAGGAAAGGAACCTTTGATAGGGCCAAAGATATGGCCAGGGCGTGGTTCAATGAGCCATGGGGAGAACTAGTATTGATTATTAAAAAATTCTTCACTTTTGATAGGGGACAAAGTGTGGCACACTTGTATCATGTTAGGCTCCTCCAACACATTAAGGGGGAAGTCAAAATAAACCTGCCATACTTCTTCTTCTGAAGTCTCATTAAGATGATAGAATCAACAAGAAATGAGAATAAACCAAGGGAGGCAAAAGTATATCATCAAGGGCTCATAAAAATACTTGTAGAACATCAAGTCAAAACACATGGCATAACTTGGAGAGAATTTTTAAATCAAAACTAGTATCAGGAACAAGTCATTGAGGAACAAAAAACAATAGAGTAGGAAACCAGGGGCATTATGACTTCACCATTTTATCCTAGGGCAAGATCCAAGAAACGAATCAACACTGTCATGGGTTAAAAGGAAACATCCACCATATCCACTCCTAGGAATCCTACGAGGAAGATTTCAGTAGAAACAAGCAGCAAGGACGAAGAAGTACAAATTGTAGAAACATGTTCTACAAAGAAGAAAGTAGAGGATATCATTGAGAGACTGGAGAAAGAAGCTCTAGAGAAAGACTCTTATTTTGATGATGTGGCAGCAACATCATTTGCAAAAGACACACAGGAACTCGAAAAAGAGTTACACTTGAGCAAAATTAAAGAATTAAGAGACCAGTTAGAAATAAATAAGAATCTGGAAAAGCACTTGAAGAAGGAAAACAAGGCAAGTAAGAAGAGAAATGCAAAGCCAGTTAAGAAAAATGAAAAATTAACTGAAGAAATAGGCAAACTAAAGAGAAAGAATGACATACTTTGCAAACAAGCATTCAAGTGGCTTAAGGAAAAGAACATGTGGAAAAACAAATATGAAAAATAGAAGGTGAAGGCTACTTTGTATAAAGAAGAACACAACATGGGGATAGACTATCTGTTAGAGGTAGCACAAAAGGAGGCATCAAGGTTTGGAACAAGATACACAGCAAGAAGAAGAAACAACCATGAGGACATGCTTGAAGATCAACAAGGGGGAGATGTTGGCTCTCAGTTTTGGTCCATTTTTTCTTAAGGAAACTTACTTAACTCTTATATTATCCATCCATTTTCCATCACATTCACTTCATTTTGATGTATTTTATTCACATTCATGTATTTAATTTTAATTTTGCAATTTCTAGAAGTTTTTATGAAAATTGAATTTCAAGTGCAATTTTTGGATAGAATCAGAAATTCCAGTAATAGGTATATGGATTTCATACTTGCATGACACTTGGGCTCGAGTTGGATACATGAATGGAAATCTTGGGAACTAGCATTGAACTAACTCCAATTGGTTCAGTCAAAACAAGCTAAATCAGGCCTGGTCAAAGCTCGTCAAACATGACTAGTCATCTAGAAAATCCCTAGGAAATATGGCAGTTTTGTGATTTCATCAGATTGTCCATATCTTTAGTGATAGATTGGATGGATTTGACTTGGATAGATGAATATGAGTAGATAGAATTGTTAAATAGACTTTATATCAGTTTGTTTTATGATCTTCTATTTAACGCCAAAACTTTGAAGGCTTATGTGTGTAGTTTTTGTATAACTTTATGCTAAGACATTTGAATATTTGAAGATAATTTGAAGAACTTGTTCTACTTACATTTTGTTGTTCATTGGTGTGGATGAGTGACTAAATTTTCAGTAGTTGATAGCTTCTTCAAGTGTGCAAAGCAAGGGTGGAGGGTCCCCACTCCAAGTTAAGTACACTTCATTGTTAAACTAGCTTAAATTTTCATGTACTAGTTGCTTCAGAATTATTCACTTGTTTTGTTTCAGATTTGCTTACTTGAATTGATGAGTAACGATTTAAATCGTTGATTCATAGTTTATTTATCACTTTTATAAGAAGGGACAACAAAGGGTTCAAATTAAGCCCTCCTTCTGTTGAATTAATGGATCAAAACTAGAATTCATCTTTAGTGTGTTTAAGCAGTTTTATGCAATTTCAGTTTCTAACAATCATAATGATGAGTGAATTGTGATGAGGAATACCAAAGATATCTTAATTTAGGAGTCTCCTTCATTGTTTATTCATGCATCATGAGTTGTTGTTAATTAATGATTGTTGATTTCTTTTCATTAAGCGATATTGCAGAGGAAGGACACAAATGGATCTCTTAAGTTAAGAGCCACTTCATCTTACATACATTGCAGAAGTGAATTGGAAATTGTCTAAATATATTTATATTTGTAATATGCACTTCCTTAAATCCTTATATTTTATCTTCTAAGTTTGGCTACATCTGATATCCATACATTGTGGACATGCCTCCAAGTTTTACAAACCTAGATTGTTAATGAATACTTGTGTTAATAAATTAGCTCAACAATGGCAATAGTAGTGGAATGATCCATCAACAATGTAAATTTTTGAAAAACAGTCTCAAGTTAAATTGGTTTTATAATGCCCTCTTTGAAAAATATTTGGGAATTGATTTATCTACTAAACAATGATTTTATCAACTAAAATACCTCAAATAATGGCTTGATAAGTCTACTATCATGCCTCTACACTATCAAAGTTCTATAATATGCATAATTATAAATATCATTATCAATTCCAAGGTTTAGAATTACCTTTTTGCAACCATCTTTGGCCATAATCTCATATAGGTTCAAAGTTACAACTAGATTGTTCTTTTAATAACGTCATGGAACTCCTACACTTTCACCAAAAACCTTCAATATAGAAAAATGTATCCCAACATCGAATCTACACCATAAAAAAGAAAAGCTTCTAATCAGAATAAAATATTTACTTCTTATAAGGGTTCTGGTGCAAGAAATGGAAGGATAGCACACAAAAGAAGAACAAAGAACCAATCATCAACAAGTCGACCATCATAGGAAGTAGTGTAAAGCTAGAAAACATTTGATAGTTTCAAACTAACTCTAATTTATATCTAGTTTTGATCAACATACTAAATTGTAGATGACAAAGCACAAATTATGACCTGAGCAATCTTGAAACAGAAGATAGTTACAAATGTCAAAAAAGACAGCATGAAAATGGAAGGTGTAAAGAAGTGATTCAAAAAAATGTATACCCAATAAGAACATCAAAATAACAACAATAAACATATAACATTTGATTTAGTATTTAGAATGAAAATGTAACATGCAAAACGAAATAATCTACTTACTTGGCCAATCGAAAAAACATTCTCTATATCCTCTTTGTTCCAAAGATCTTCCTGCAATCATAAGCACAATGTCATTTATAGTACCATTTTTCTATCATTACACAATATCCCTAGTTTAATATATATTCAAAGATATAATTGATTCTTCTAAATAAACAAAATACAACTAATTTACAGAGGAGGCTTCACTATTTCAAATGACAAGCAAATTGAAGGCTTTTTGTCCATGATGATGGATGTAATGTCCTTTCAAAATATCATACATTTTACAAAATTTACACACAAGTCAATCTCCAAAATTCAATCATCATGGTTTTTTATTGAAATTAATGCAATTCAAAGGCGGTGATAGGTATAATTAGTTAAAATGATCTCTCTAAAAAGTGAATCATCTCAAAAACCACAACAGGACAAGCCTTATCTAAGGATATATTTTAAGAAAATATGAAAGATAGGTCAAGTCATTTAAGGAATTCTGTTTTGTCAATGTTCTTACCAATTTGTTTTGTTAAAGTTAAAAGCTCCTAAAATTTCAAACCCTGCAACTGAAATCGTAGTGTTTTATACGAATTATTTTTTTTAAGATGAATTTTTTGGGTTATATTAAATTAAATTAAAATAAAATAAAAAAATTTTTACCTTCACCTATCATAAATTCTTATCAATGCTCCCAATACATTCTCCCTTGTTTTTTCCTCTAAAGTGATTGTATTCTATGTGCCTAAACACCAATAGAAGACTCAATTTTGTGCCTCAAGAAATAAATTCTATCCCTTTTTCTTGAAGCAATGCAGTTTGTTCATTTGTCTAAAATACATGTCGTTGTTGAAAACCTTGAGATTGGAACAATTCCCTATGGATGTGCTTAAACCTGAATCAACCTGTCGCAAGATTGATCTATGTGGTGTGCCAAGTTGAAGCGATTGACTTCATAGTTCAACCATGAATAACTAATAATTATATATATTAATGTTATATAATCATATTCATATTCATGTTCTACTATTATAGCATATATATTTATGTTCTGTTACTATGTTAATTTATATTGTCCAAACTTTTATGCCTTGATTATAATTTATAGGTGAAACTGCAGCGTTGAAGAGATAAAAGGTGTAAGGTAAATAACTTATTTTTCCATTGCATCCATGGGGGGCATCATGCTTCTACTCTCTCAGTAGGAAGGAAGAGCTTACCTACCACCATAAATCCATCCATCATTAAGGAACCTTGAATACAATCTCGCCAAGTCCATTTCATTTGTGGCTTTAATTCCTCTATATTTTCAGTATGGAGGGAAAGCTTTCCCTTCACTAATAATTACATTGAAGGAGCGATGAAATTAGATGTGTGTTAAACCAAACATAATTTCACTAAAACTTATGACATTATGGAATTATCTGGACCTTGCCATAAGCCATTATGATAGTTTAGGTGTTTTGAGGGAAATTATTGTAATCTGGAGTCATTCACTCTAATATCAATTGGAAAATGGATTACTACATTTTTGTATCCTTGTTTAATGAATACCAAGGTAGACTTAATTGATGTGCAGCATGATGAATATCCATCGGCTTGAATTTTGAAACTATCTCATGTCTCTTCAATTGAGGATAACCATACAAAGCTACGTTGTCATACTTATTCCTGTGCACCTTCAAGAGATCATTGATGGTATTCAAAATAATTTTCTAATTATGACATGAAAAGAATAGTTGGGAATAAAAGGACTATCATTTCATGACAACAATGAAGTTAGAGAACAAACATTAGCTCCTCTGATTCTTCTCGCATCTCAAAAACCCTTAGATCTTTATGAAGATTCATAATAACTGTTTGAAAATGAGACTAAATCACCACATTTTTTTCAAAGAGATTCACCCATTCACAAATATAGATTCTAGTCTATGCAACCTTCCAAATTTTATTAAACAATTCATATACATCCCATTCAGAAATGTTGTCAAACGTTTGACATGCATCATGTTCAGAGAGTTTATTGAATAGTTCCCATGCATCCGATATTTTCCAAACAATTCCCATGAATATTAGTTCCGTCAAATTGAACCAAGGGGAGCACCCTGATACGATAACTTAATAACCCTATCCACCAATGGAAGATTGATAGAGAGATGTTATAGACCAATTGAAACTAACCAAGAAAAAAATAAGAAAATTCCAAACACCAATAATTAATTGAAAATGCATGTGGCATGCAACAAAAAGGTTGAGATAAATTTTGGAAGAAAATGAAATGTCATACCAGAAAAAGTGATGATTTTGGAAAAATCACTAATCAACTAAATTCCACACTCTCTTCATCACTTCTTCAACATGGTTATCTAAATTTCCCTATAACGTAGAGGAGACACTTAATATGCTCACCTACAATGAAGTTATTTAAAACCTGGATATAAAAGAAAAACAAGGGTATTTTTATGTGCCAACCAAACATCATAGAGCTCCCTATCCATTAGTTGTATTTATAGTTTAGGGTTCACACAATGGGGTCAAGTTTGGTCTGACTCTGCATTTTTGAACTAATGTACAACATCAAATACAACCTCTCAAAAATCTAGCTACTTGTCCTATGAAATGGGAATTGAATGGAGTGGGATAATGTGTAAAGGGAATGGTAGAAATGTATAAAACATTAATGGGTTGCACTAGGCTTCTTCATGTGTGACTGTGGATAGATCCTTCCTTGTTCCTAGGTGTGCTTAGGTAGGCGTGGGAAAAGTGAACAAAATGGGGTGGGTCAAAGTGAGAAAGGGAGAAAGGTTGTGGAAAGAAAGCATAAATGGGAAATGAAGGCTCTATGCTATTGGAAGATGCATCATAAATTGATTTTAGTGGGTCAAACGCCTCCTCTACCTCTATTTTTGTCTTTGACCCTGAACCCCTGATATCACTAAGCAACTTGTTGCGAGAAGTCACTAATGCCACAAGGAAAGTTGATTCCTGGAGCCATGAAAAAGAGAATAACATAAATGGGCCTTGACTTTTATAAGAGCAAAAGAAAATATAGAAGGTAAGGTAAATTCATAACACTTATTGTGTTCCATGAGTGTAAGTGAATAATAAGAAGGCATAACGTTTTTTTGTTTCAAGTCTCCATTCTTATATAAATAAAAAGAAACAGAACTTTACTTTGCAGAGATAAAGGGAATTAGTCCCCTACTGAGCTCTAGCAAAAAAGCTATAGGTTTTTTCTCTCTATCCACATTCTTTGATTGAAAAAGGAACAACACTCACCCTAACTTCTTTTCTTCAGTAACCTCACATAGCATAGAGAGTAAAAGTTGTAGTCTGTAGAGTAATAGCCCGGAGAATCATTACTTACGAGAGTATCACAATAATGAGACATGTACCCTGCTTAACCCGATTCACTTACCCATCAAAACGTTAATGGAAAGGTAAGTTTATAATGTTGAGATGAAAAATAAGATGTAGAGATCAAGACGATGTATATAGTATGCATTGTCAATAGAATCAGTCGCCGAAAGAAAAGTGATCAAGTTAACTCTTAAGAATGCTACGGTGCCCTGCTACTAATATGACCATCTATACATGAAAAATATTATGGTTACGCTACTTTATGGCACTTGACATTGATCAATGCAGAGTGGATCGATAGACTTACCATGAATGTGCTTTGGACTAGATTTTTGATTGATCCAGACAGAATTACGGGTAATAGATAGCGACTTGTAAGTGCATACGATTTTCGCATTAAAGCCCAATAAAATTCTCTCCAATCACTATTTGCACAGAATCCTCCTCTGCACCAGGTTTGCTAACAAGGGAGGGGAAGGAAGAACCTCCATATTAGAGAATCTTGTAGATAGAGAGCTGGCGCAAGCCACCAAAGACAACAAAAATGTACTTTTCCTTGCTCACAATCAAACTCAAAGGAGTATACCTTTTTACCCCCTTAGAGACAGAAGTGGACCCTCTTAGACTTGGTCAAGCCCTTAAGCTCATCCCAGATCCCAACATTCCATCCCAACAATAAAGTGTAAGCAGTTGCCTCTAATAAATTGTATGAATTATATTAGGGCAGGCATAAAAATGAAATATATACTTCAAA